>VZTB01010296.1:2250-73766 GCA_013397245.1 Thryothorus ludovicianus | reverse complement strand
TTTGGATAAGAGCTGTCCCTGAATGCTAAAAAAATCTCCAAACCACTTGAACTAACAGCCTGCTCTCTTGGTTATATATGGCTTTTTGTGTGTTTTCACTTTAGAAATACTGGAATGAACTTTCACTATTGCATAGTTTATAATGAATAATTTAGAAGGGCTTGGGAGCATGAACCTATGAAAAAAGAACCATCAAATGAAACTCCATGAATTCTTGAATTTCTGAGTGAGCTAGTAGTGGAAAATGCAGCATTGATACAATTTATCAAAAGTTCAAGGACAACTTACCTTGATATGCCATCATAAAGATTTATGTATAAAGCCATTGGAAAGAAAACTGCTGCAGGAAAAACTGGCTTACATATTGAAAGCAGATGGTTTAGGAAAATTGTAACAGTACAGGGTTAGTGGAGGTAATAAATGAGGTGACATGAAGGTCATTAAAAGACTCATGTTTGCACACGTGTTTGAAGACTTTTCAGCTGGAATAGGAAAGGTGAAGAAAAAGCATTGACTTCCCAAATCTAGAATAATTGGTGTGGACTATGCATGGAAAAAGTAGATAATTCAGTTCAATACAGAACTTTTAAAATAATGAGACTAGGTTGGAGAGTGAGGTATAAGAGTTAAAGTCATGAAAAGAAAAATAAAGGAAAGTTGGATGTACTTTATTTTTTCTGTTTTATTAATGAGCTTGAACAAGATGTGGTTTCTGTCTGCAAGGATGAAAGGCTAAAAAGATGTTGGAAAATATATAAAAACTGGCTTATGAAAGCACAGGAGAAAACTAGCCTTTTATTATTTCTGAATAACAGCTGTATCTTCAGCTATTTGAAGTTTATCAAATCAGACATGTTTTAAATTTCAAATTACTCCCATTAGAAACTAAGATATATTTTAAATTTTTAAAGCACAGTAAATAATATTTTCCTAAATGTTAAATAATGAAAATCNGCCAAATTTCAATAAAAACATGTGCTTAATTGGTATATAGGATTGGAAAATCAGTATAATTTAGTAGTCATGACAAACAATGCACTTCCTTCATTTGGATCTATATATATTTGTGAGCAATATTTTCCAGCTGTGAGAGATTTTGACATCAAGTATTGAAATAAAGCAAACTTAGAACCAGACCTTGAATCACTGTATCATTAGGATTTAAGCCATGTTTTTAAATGAAGTTTTCAACCCTTTTTTTTCCATTAAAAATATAATAATAATCAAGGAAAAAATCTGCACCATTAATGAATAAAATAAAAATTNATAATGAATAATTTAGAAGGGCTTGGGAGCATGAACCTATGAAAAAAGAACCATCAAATGAAACTCCATGAATTCTTGAATTTCTGAGTGAGCTAGTAGTGGAAAATGCAGCATTGATACAATTTATCAAAAGTTCAAGGACAACTTACCTTGATATGCCATCATAAAGATTTATGTATAAAGCCATTGGAAAGAAAACTGCTGCAGGAAAAACTGGCTTACATATTGAAAGCAGATGGTTTAGGAAAATTGTAACAGTACAGGGTTAGTGGAGGTAATAAATGAGGTGACATGAAGGTCATTAAAAGACTCATGTTTGCACACGTGTTTGAAGACTTTTCAGCTGGAATAGGAAAGGTGAAGAAAAAGCATTGACTTCCCAAATCTAGAATAATTGGTGTGGACTATGCATGGAAAAAGTAGATAATTCAGTTCAATACAGAACTTTTAAAATAATGAGACTAGGTTGGAGAGTGAGGTATAAGAGTTAAAGTCATGAAAAGAAAAATAAAGGAAAGTTGGATGTACTTTATTTTTTCTGTTTTATTAATGAGCTTGAACAAGATGTGGTTTCTGTCTGCAAGGATGAAAGGCTAAAAAGATGTTGGAAAATATATAAAAACTGGCTTATGAAAGCACAGGAGAAAACTAGCCTTTTATTATTTCTGAATAACAGCTGTATCTTCAGCTATTTGAAGTTTATCAAATCAGACATGTTTTAAATTTCAAATTACTCCCATTAGAAACTAAGATATATTTTAAATTTTTAAAGCACAGTAAATAATATTTTCCTAAATGTTAAATAATGAAAATCACTTGTTGAATTAAAGTGAAAACTGCAAGATTACTTACTTGCATTTATTGGGAAGAAGGTGGAAAAATTCACTTTCTGGAATGAAGACCAGAGAATAGCAAGGGAATGATTATGATTATGATTCTTGTCAAGGTCATAGGCAGTGTATAGATTAATGCCTATTACTTCATCCTTGACTGCTAAGATTACACTTTATGAACATGAGGAAAAAAATTTGTCTGATAAAACGCAGATAAATCTTTAATGAAAGGCATAGCATTATGTCTTTGAAGTATTTATTTCAATTTTGTGTAAAATTGCATCACTTTCCAATATATATATTAATCCACAAAGTCTAATTATTGCAAATAGACCTGGAGTATTATGTTTGGTTAATAAATAAATGTCAACTGTGGATATACTTGTATTGGTAGGATTTATAAGCTTTTATTTTTCTTTTAATATAATCAATTTCAAAATTTGGCATGGAGTGTATTTTTCTCCCACAGCTGCATTAGGGACTACCTTGCTGCAGTCCCACAACAAGTTACTACTGACTGTGATTGGAAAATTTTCTTGTCAACTGCACTTTATTCATTACCCAAGTACATGAAAATAATAGAATTTTCTGCTTTTCTGGTGAGTTCTCTAATTATATGCTGATGTTCTGAGAAGCCAGTTTTTTGTTAAGGTGACTGGCATACTAAATTCCCTAAATAGATTTGGTATTTCACACGATGATTTGTCTCTAGAAGATCTAGATTTAATTACTAACCAGCAAGACAGCATCACCCTGAGTGCAAATTAAGCTACTGTACAGTCCCTTCCCTGTACACTTGGGAGCTTGTTGATGTTATCAATCAACACAATGAATCTGTCTCATAACAAAAACGCAAATTAACTGAGTTAAAATAGCAATTTTGTACTCTTACTTCCTGGCATGATACCTTTATCTTTGCAGAAACTATATGCTGTACACAGCTATTGTTTATTGCATGCTGTTTAGTCTCTTGCTTTTTGTACCAAAGACACGTAGTACAGATCTTCTTTCTTTTTACAGTGTGTGTATATACATTAACATAGGCTCTGACTTTTTTCTCTGCATTAATAAAATGGTAAGATCTGATGTCACACATGAAGTAGTGCTATTTATTTATGTGTGCCATTTCAAGTTTATTTAATTTACACGCATATATGTACACACTATATACTCACACACACACACGTGTGTGTGCGTGTGTAATCTCAAAATGGGCTGGAGAATTAAAATCAAAACATTCAGCATCTGTATTTCCTAAGTTACATAAATACATAGACATGGATATAACAGTGTGCATAGACAAGAAGAGAACATGGCCTCCCAAACTGTGAGGATTAAGGAGAAAACCATCACATTAAACAGGGCCTTGACGTTTGCTCCTAGTTACTATCTATGTTTATGTTATTTACACTGAACCTGTAAACTACAAGCTCTTCATAAAACAAGTTTCAATCAAAATCAACTTTCTTTCTTTCTTTGCAGCCATGTGGTTGTTTTGTTTGTTCTACCCTCATCTGCAGTGGGCCAGGGGTGGAAACTCTTTCAAGTGAAGCTACCNTGCATATATATATATATATGTGTGTGTGTGTGGCTACTTTCCCATATATGTGCACACACATATATGTATATACATACAAACATGTCTTATATTTTATTTGTACTTGTCAGTACAGTAGTGGATCACCAGAGAGTGCTTATGTACATCTTGCCTACAATAAAGCTGTGCCTTAACTGTTCAGCTTTGAACACGAGTGACTGTTCTTGCTAACCACAGGGAGTGATCTTTTTAATTCCTAAGGTATGAGATTTGTTTGACCTTATGTAATTACAAGCTTTCTTAATGGTTATAAAATAACTGTTAACTCTAGCTAGTGTCAGATTAAAAGACTTTTTGCAAGACAGTTCCAAAGGCTCACTCTCTGCTGTGTGAAGATGAATTTCTTTCTATTTGTTCTAAAAATAAAATACAATAATTTCAAAAAGTGACCTTTTGTTGGACTATTATATAAGACAGGGACTGATAATTTTCCTGTGTGCCTGTCATAATTTTTAATGATTACAATTCAAATAAAATTAGAAGAAAGTATGCTTCTATGCTGTTATCAGAGGCATTCAGTGCTCAAATAATTTCTTTTTTTTTCCCATAAGCTTGCTACTGATGGGAAGTTTGCAAGTCCCATGTGCAGAAACAGATGGGGTAATTTTAGTCTTTAGTCATCAATGCTCTTTGAAGTTTCCTTTCTAATTTCCTTTTCTTGCCAAATAATTTGAGTGCTGGCAATATCAAGTCAAATACCCTTCCTTCTGTACTTCAAGTACCCTTTTTTTGACCTCCATCTGATCTTTTGAATTTTTGCTGCAACGTCTTAATAATAGAACTCAATGAGAATGCTATTCTTAGCAAATAGAACTTTTTTTTGGTGATATATAACATGCAGGTCAAGTTTTCTATAATTTCTTCAATTCTTTAATGTACCTCTACTTTCAGTAAAAATACGAAATTTCCGTAAAAATATATTCTGTTTTTTCTTTTTTTTTTTATGCTTTCAGATAAAATGGTTTTAAAAGAGTTAAAAGTATGTCAACTTATTTTTATAATATTCAAACAGGTACATCCAATTCATATAATTATTCCAAATAAAATTATTTTTCTTTTGCATACTAATCTAGAAGGAATCTTCATGTTCTTAGAGCCCTTCTGATATCCTACTGCCTTATCTTTTTGTCTCTTTTCTGAGAAGCCCTCTGAAAGTGTGCAACAAGTATTTTGAACCAAGAGGTGCCTCCATAAAGTAGGAAAGTAAGAAAGAAACATGTCTATTGTTTTGGTTTTTGTCATACTTGGCTTTGGAGATGAAAATCATAGATCTATAATTCTTCATTAGCTGCTCTTTAATGTAATACTTTTTTTTAATGGAATGAAAAATTTTGCCAGGAAGAATATTGAAATATAAGTGCATATCTTGAGAGTAAGATTGGTTCCTGTAATTTCTGGTTAATAAAGCATATGTGCAGAGACTGGAGAGTTGGATGTTTAAACTCATAGCTATGTGGGAGCCCTAGAATTGAATATATTCTGCCCATGGCCTGTCCCACCAGAAACTATAGATTCATTTGCCCTACACTGTGGCCAAACTAAAATGTCTTATGCACATCTAACCAATAAAAGCAAGAGAAAAAATAGTTGTTAAGACCAGTTTCCTCTCAGATATAAAACCGGGAGTGATTACATATGAAGGCATTCTGAGGCTGAAGCAATCAGTGTTCAAATTGTCTGGCAAAATTTAGTCATACATTTGAGGTAGAGATTTTCATGATGTTAAGAATGATTAGTTGAAGTTGTTGAAAAACTTCCGAATGAAGTATGGAAATTAAAAACCAGAAATGTATACAACAAAAATAATTCCGTTCTTCCAATTTCTAGTCAAACTAGCTGGATGATTCTAAATGTTCCCAGGTATCTGTTTGGGAGAAGAGAGAAAATAATAATTCTTTGAGGCAAAGCTAAGTCAAGGAAATCAGACTATATTTAGCTTAGAAATTAAGACCTTAAATTCCAAGAAACATTGGTGGTGTGTACTAGGATCCAGAATATGAGGAACCACCATGAAAGACAACTTGCTGTCTGATTAAGATCTAAGTACAAATCTGTATGCCTTTATAATTACTAGAATGTTCCCTAATCCTCATGAATGTTTTAGTTTCTAGGGCATGGAAATAGTGGTAACTTGAGAAATGTACATTACTTTTTTATTTGACGGCTTCTGGAGTAGGTTTTAACCTTTCATTTCATAACTGCATGCTTAGTTGTATTTTACTTTGAAAGATGCTATTACAAACATGCTACACTTCTAGAGCATTTTCAGAAGGCTTCACTACTGGAACTGAGTGGGATTTTCTTTGCCTTTTTCATGCCTTCCAGCTGATGGGCAGAGTTTAAGTCCCCATGGTGCACAAACAGATGGGAAAATGTTGGTTTTTCATTTTCAGTCATCAGTGCTAATTCTTTTATCTTCTGCATGCATTAGTCAAACAGACTATGCCTGTCAAGCAATCTGTAATATGTGTCATGACAGCCTTTTTTTTTTTTTAACTCTACTGAAAATCTTTTCTGTGAACTGATATTGCCTGCATTCTATTAGTTTAAGGAGGAAAATCCTTTATTCATGACCTAAATGATTGCCAAAATGATTGTGGAACTTTGATGATTTTAAAGTACTATTTTTTTACTATTTTGTAAAGTCATTCAACACAAGTACATTTTCAAATACAATTGGGGATTTTTGTAGGCATTGGTGATCCTGTATATATAAAACCATGCGATGTTTTTTATGAACAGACACATATTTTCAGCACATACTTTTATTCTTTCTTACTCAGCATGTCACAGAGATACATGCTTGAGATTTTTGGAACACTGTGATGTTCTTTATGCACACTGGCATGCACCCATAAATCTTAATTTCTAGATTAGAACAGGAAAAGTAAGTCTGTTTTGTTGAGTAGTTAAGCTGCATATTCGGATTTTGGTGCCCATTTTTGAATCATGAAACCCAGAAAGTGCCGTGAATTAAAAAACTTACCCACAGAGCAGCTGAGATACTTCACTTACACAAGGTTGAGTGAATATCAAATTGCAGTCGTATGGTCATTCNTGATGAAAATAAGTGAGTAGTAGTGGCATAACATTAATTTGTATTAATAGAAATGCATCTATTTTAGCAATTATGTAAAGGTATTGGCATAAAATTTTTAGCACTGCATTATCTCCTGATTCCTTGAAACTGGTTTTTTTTGGAGATATGTGTTTTATCTTGTTCAGCTTATTTTATGTGCCTGGAGGGCACTTATAAGGCTCTGAATTCGACTTTGATTCTGTAGGCAGTGTTGTCACAGACATAAGGGATTGAGCTTTGTGTTTGTGTTTTCATGATGTGGGTGGGATCAGGCATGCCGAAAATGAATTCAGACCTTTATTATATCACAAGTTAAGCTCACCCAGATGGCAGACAGTTCCTACTCCATGTGAAGGAATAGTTTTGGTAATGTGACAGGCAGGCATGGGTTTATAGACAGTAGCAACTCTTACAGAGTTGAAAGCCCTGCATTAGAACAAATATTGAAGACAGATGATCATTGGTATCTTTCCTGTATGAGCAATGGAAACTCCTGCTGCAGGTAACCATTAATTCAAGGTTATGGAAGGAGTCCTGTAAATGGTGTGCTGGGCCAGCCCAGTTTGCAGAACTGTGCCCTCTGTCAGTCCATGTAAAAAGAAGTGAGAGGCTTTTCTATTTTTATTAGGGAGAATTTGTTTTTTGTGAGTACACCTTAGTATGATGCCCTAATATGAAGGAAATCAACTGAGCAGGAGGATTAGTTCTCTGAATTTTCTTTATAGCTATGCATGTAAAGCATGCATGAAATATTTATTGGTATCCCTAACAGTTGATTTGTGATCCACAGATTTTAGTTTTGAATTTTTGAATTTATATGTATAGGTATGGAGTTTGGGTCCTTGTTCAGATTATTTTGCTAAGAGATTCTCTGGAAAGAAAGGAAGAAAATATTTTCATCTTGGAAACTCCCACTTAATGAGGTCCCTGTTTGCATTTCTTCAATACTTTTAGTAGTTCAGGTTTCAATATATAAGAATTTATTGATGAAGACCTTTTATTTTGAAAAAGTTATGCCTAGATCTGGCATCCATTATGGTTGAGGGATAGTGGTGTTTTGATCTAGAACTAAACTAACAGCAATTAACTTAACCACCTGACAGAAGAGGTAGTTTATTAGTAGTTTACTATTTGTAAAACATAATACTTTGAAGCTCAAGTCATCAGTCTGGATTTACTGAAATTCCTATTTAATAAAATATCAGATGTGTCCCTCTTAGACTGCAGTGATAGAAATTGCCCTGTAAAGGATGAAGAATGAGATTTTAAAGGATTGCTTTTGTACAGGTAAAATTTCCGCTTGTTTTTGTTCAAGATGTATGAAAGGAAGGAGGCTGCTAGGGTTAGCTGTGCACAGGTATCCCTATTTGAAGAATTATTTTCTATCAGACACACTCTTCCACAAGGGGAATATATTGTCTCTGTTTTTTCTTTTCTTTTGATAAGCTACATTAATGGTCAGTACAGCCAAAACTGAAGTTAGAGCAGCTTTGAGGTGACTGTACTGCTCTCCATGGACTGTACTGAACTTAACATATCCTTGTAGTTAGCTTATAAATATTTGTGATCCCTTTTCTTTTCTTTTTCAAGCCCAGGGGAGGAGAAGTAAAAGTAAATATTTAGAAATAGGTATCCCACATGGTAGACGTCTAGTCCTGAATCAGCCTTTTTTATGGATTTCTTTTGATGTTTTGCTTTGAAACAGAAAACTTTTCTTTACTCTGGAGTACGTAGATATTGGTTATCTATCTCCCAAATACCTTAAGAATCTGTGGTGTCATGGGAAAGGATCTTCCTTAAAGGTTTGTGTGGAAAAAAGTAATAATGAAAGTAATAAGACTACAATCAGTCTCTGGGAGACAATATTTAGATCTGGTAAAATAGTTTCTGGTTTGTTTTGCATTCATAAAGTGAACACAAAAAGGTTACCCAGCTTGTGTCTGTCAGTTTTCTTCTTACTAAGCAGGCAAAACTCAATTAGGATGTACCAGGTAGGGTAACTGTCAGTGAAGGATCTTTAATTATAATTGCTAAAAAGTTTTTTTCCCTCAGCTTTTCTAGTAGCTGTATTGTGATTTCTGTGAAATAATTTTCTGCCTACAGAAAATCTGTTGTTGAAATGAGTTGGAAGGAAGACACTTTTGAACTGAGAGCAGCTGCTCAATCTCACTTAATCTTTTATTTCGTTGTCTGTGGTTTACTAATGTGGTGAAGTCTTTTGTTTTTTGGTTTTTTTTTTGAGCTTTGCCTTGAGAACTGCTCCTCATCTGTTCAGCATCATGGATTTGTGTAAAGTGGTATCCAGTGCTAATGACCTAAACCACAACACTGTGTAGAGCAACTTTATTCCTTTTGCTTTACTAATGAACAAGATTCCTACAAGTCTAATAGGAACCACAAAGAGCAGCCAGCTAGATTTGTGGGATTTGGTATTTTGAATGAAAATTTATGCAAACTACTGAGGTTAGAGAGCAGGATTGCATGGCACCATGGAGCTCATGAACAGGTGGGATTTAATGTATTTTTCCTTATTCTCAAACAAATAGTTCTTTATATATTGATTATTTTGCTTTCTTTTTAACTGTTTGTGTGCTGAGGACTTTGGCAAGGATGCAGGATTAGCACAGGAACTGTGGCATACATGAGAACGAGCAAAACCTTTCCATGGAATTAATGTGAAACAATAGGTCAATAAAGGGGGAAAAACTAAACTACACACATCACAAGAAGTAAAATGCTACAAATACTTTATAAAGAACTGCATTTAATCTTGGTCTATGTCCATGGCATTTTATAAAATGGTGCAGTTTGTAAATCATGTGGTTATATTTAAAAAAATGTGAAAAAGTGAATTGTTCAAGCTGTTAAAGAAAAAAATGCTAACCTATCCCTGCAGGAAATTGATGAACATGGATGAGAGGATACTATGTAAATGTTTATAAGTGTATACTGCTATATACACATGGAATATGTGGAATTGGATAAAAATAAATTACTAATGTAAGAATATAAGCAGGTATAAAAAAGACAGGTTTTGTGATGGGGTTGACAGGTGAGTGCACAATTTGCACACAGCTAGCATATTATAGAACAATTGAACCATTGTAAGAACTGTGCAGACTCTAGTAGGAGAAAATTTTTCAATTTGGTTTGGTTTTCTTTTTCCATAGCAAAAGGTATATTATTTTTTTTTTCTTCCTCTGTCCTTTTTTTTTATTCTTTTTTAATATCCACACATATTCACATATTCCTCAGGGTCTAATATATTTCTGATTGCCTTCATAAAACCTCATGAAGCCAATGGTGGTAATCCTAGGTGACAGATGTAATTGCTGGGTCATCATTTTTGTATTAAAAATATTTTATAATGCACCTGGGACTTTCTACTATATGAATAAAACTAAATTACTTAGATTTTTCAAATATTTAAATAACCTGCATGGCCCATTGGTTTGAGAGAATAACTTAAGATATGCAACAGAAGAAAGAATTTCAAGAATTTCAGTGAATCATAGTCAGACTTTCAGGAATCTGCTCAATTTCCATCTAAAAGTGGGTTAATGCTGACTCTGGTTCAGAAAGCAGTTCCACCACGAGACCCTTCTGAGCACAATGTTGCCTGAGTGCAAAACCTTGTACATCCTAGCTGGGAAGGCAAGCAAGAGGTACCTAGGCAAAGAAATACCCAAAGCTCTCCCAAGTCCTTAGGGAACCTCGGTAAGTTAGGAGTCCTCAAACAATGCCTAAATCAGATTACACTGCTGTCCATATGGCACTGTTTCTGGACATACAATCCAGTTGTCTCTATTCTGTCTCTGAATATTGGAGATGGATGGAGAAGGTCTAAACCCACAGCTTTTCATATGGTTTTCACCTATCTTGACATAGTTATATTGCTGATGCAAAAAAATATTGTGGGTTTCAGAGAGGCAGAAGGAAACAAATTTTTAATCTTTAAATAAGGGCATATTCCTCAGAATGGAGATTCCTGGGCCCTTGTTTTTTTTCTTTGACTAATGGTTGGTAGATAAATTTTTCATTTGGCAATCATAAGTTGTATCACAACACTGGAATTAATACAGAGTAGGAAGGAATATTGGCCAGATAATAAATAGTACAGAAGGAAGTTTTGAGACTTTCTTTTTGATTTCATCTAGCAGGATATACAGTCAAAATCACAACACTGTAATGAATTTTACACTCATAAGGCTCCTTCCACTCCTTTTCACTAAGCATGAGAGTCAAATCCTCTCATCAAATTCCGTTTAAAATTCAGAAGATGTACATCTAACCAAAATGTTCTCTCTAGGCTCCCCTTACAGTCAGTGCAACAAGATAAGACTAGAAGAAAATATTGCATTTTGTAGGAGGACAGATCATTTTGCTGTATAGGATATGGTCCAATAGGATGTAAAAGATGTTTGTGATAGCTGAGGCGAGTCTTTTTTGATGCCTGTCTGCCCCTGATCACTGTGTTGGAAACTCAGATCTCCTCAGACTAACAGTTCAGCTTCAAGTTTGACAACATAAAGCCTGCATGAACTGGCTCCTTTTTTGTGTTGTATTTCACTCTGAGCAGGACCTGAGCCTATTACAAGTTTTTCTTTGATACAATACTTACAGAGAAAGCTCCTGAAAAAAGCAGTCATGTCTTCTATTAATAATTTCGTATTACATTTGACCTCTGCTGCTGTGCTTTTAAGAAAGACAGTGCTTGGTACTTCTCATTTTTATTAGCTAAACTCTTTATCATTCAAGCTGATAAGAAAAGTAATTAATTTTACCTGAGGTCACACATTTCATAATTCCTTGCCATTAAAAGCCATAGAAAGAACATTTGGAATTAATCAATGTTACAACCTCCTAAGTAGTTACAACTAATTCACTAGTAATGTAAATTCTAATGATGTAAAACCAGTAATGTAAGCTTCCTGTGTACACCAGACATTTATATAATTTTCAGGGATGAACGCTTTCTTACAAAAAAGAAATTATTTCCCTATAAATTCTTACATTAACAATATTTAACATAAAAAATACAAATTTTCTTATCATGCTAGTAGTTTCCTTTCAAGCTTCTCATGAATCTGGTCATTTCACCACCCCTCACCCCCAAGGGCTCTTCATAGTTTTCACTCATTTGTATTGAATCTTGAATGAAACTTAGAGTAATTTCAGACTGGCTTCTTTAGAGATTACAGTTGATATCCTCAAGCCCACTTTCATTGTCTCCAGTTGGTGACAAATGGCAATTTTATTAGCAATGGATGGTTCTCTTTGAAGTTGGATTGATGGATGAGGTCTTAAGAGGTCAGGCCCGCTGACAAGGTTACCCAGAGCAGCTGTCTGCCCACCCCTGCTGCAGGGGTGTCTGTGCTGCTTGTCAGCCAGTTTTTGAACCACTGCTGGCTCCTGGTGGAGTGTTTCAAGGCAGACTGTAGTCAGTGACAGCTGACTTTAAAGTGTTGTGCTGCAAATGGTGGTGGTTCCAAAACTCACCCATGAGCAACTCAGACATCTGTGTAACAAAGCCAGACTGGACAGCTAGTGTGGTAACAATGTCAGCTGTCTCAAACAAAGCCAGCTTTTTTGACATTCACGAGTCCTTAATTTTTTCTTTGCCTTTTGCTGTTTGGTTTTGTTTCAGGTTGTAATCAGCCTGCTGTCTAAGAGCCCCAGCTTTGAAATGTTTTTGAATGGGATTGTGTAAGAACCGCAGTTGTATTTTGAGATTTCAGTACAGAAACCTGAAGTGCTTTTAATTCTTGTCTGCAGGCTGGAGCAAATGTGCTTCTGCAAGATGTTAATGGAAATATTCCACTTGATTATGCTGTAGAAGGGACTGAATCTAGCAGCATCCTTCTGATGTACTTGGAAGAAAATGGTAAGTCAGCTCTTCAGCTTTTGGAATGCTTTTATTGGACATGTCACGAAAATTATAAGGATGTGTATTGATCTGGTGTAAGTCATACTAAAACAAATTTAACTATGTTAGTTTGGGGATGAAGGGGAGGAAGATGATTTGGAACCACAGAAGTTTTCAGTGTGCTTAAATTGGAACAACTCACAAAGGTTAATGGCAGTTGTCATCGTCAAAACTGTTTTTGACCTTTGTGGATTGTCTTGATGAAGTTCTTCTCATGGCAGCAATCTCCATGTACACTTGCATATGAATACCTCAACCTGGGAAAGGTCAAAATTATAAAAGATTAGCTGATCCTGTAGTAAATGCCATCTTTGGCTTGTAGTGTTGAGAAACACCCACACCCACAGTCTCAGCCTTTAAATAAAATGTATAAGGAATATTTCCCTATTCTCTGAATTTCCCTGCATTACTAACATGTTTTCATTTCATTTTAATTTCTTTTGAATTCTCCATTCAGTTGTGCATCCTGGTTTACAATGTTAAGAAAGGATTTGTATGTAGAATAGACTATACTCTAATCATTGCCTTTAATTGCAGAGATCACAAAAAAGAGTAAAATTAGGTACCTTATAGCTTAGCTAACGAGAAAACCAGAAGCTATCAACTTACTTCAATGAAACAAAGTAAGATTGGAACAAGCAGCTTTGAAGCCACAGAAAACTTTGTTAATTGGAAACATTAGAAAAGTCCAGTGTGTATATAATTTCTTACAGATTTAACTACTGTGGTAGTTCACTGTATCTGTTTAATTTCACTACAGATCTTAGCAACTGAACTGCTTTTCATTGTTTGAAATAACTTCATTTAGTCTGTGGAAGGCCTGGAGCCATGAGTGATGACTATAGCCTTGGATGCCTTTAATGATTTATATATTTTAAAACAGTTACTGGAGTTAGATCTTTGAGTTCTGCTTGTAAATGATGTTAGGGCACAGGAAAAATTACAAAATATTGTAATCATCTAGCAACTGCCAGAAAGCTTCCATATATACTTTACTGTTATGGAATATAACATATGAGGGTATTATGTGGAAATTTTGTTACTGAACTCTTATGAAATTATTACTATTTCATTAAAATAGTCTCTTTTCCTGTACAGAAATTAGCTTTCTCTGCTGTTATATTACATTATACAATGTTACATTGTATACAGAAATTATTGACTGAAAAAATAAATTGGCAGACTTCAGTTACCTAAGAGAACACAATTTAAGGTACACATCCTCTGTATATTAAGAGCATTGTTTCTGTTGGGTAATAATGCTGGTTATTGTAAGCTTCATTTAAGATATCTCTAATAGAGGATGGAAGAGAAAATACAGCATTCTGTTTTATGTTTATGAAAGTGCTTGAAACAGCTTAACTGTATCAGATTAGATTGTGTCCAAGGGGCCTAGTGGCCCCTTAATCAGAAGCCTAGTGGGCTCATGAGCTCAAGGGCTTTATTTGGATTGATTTATCTAAATCTAATTTCTAGTAGCCACTCTATAGCAAACCCTTCTCATAGCAGAAGAGATGCTTTGAAGGTAGGCATGTACATTAGGATTTCAACTGCCTGCTTCTTTCCATGTGCCATGGAGGGAGCCCAGAATGGCCAGCTGAGACATAGAAGTCTGCTGTGTACGATGACTTTTAGGATATTTAAATTTAAAGGTCTGTATGTAGGTGCCTATTCAGTAGTCTATACTCCTATCACCAACAGTGCAGTTCTAGGAAATGCAGACTGTAGAAAACAGAAGAATTATTAATTTGACCAGCCACAAGGAAAACACCAGTAAAACTGTTAAATTTGTTCTGTGCCAGGATGTCATTTGTTTCCCATGTTTTGCTATGAAAAGAAAGTTTAAGGACATTTGAGGACTTCAGCATCTGCTGAGGCAAGTTGAGAGTAAGCCAGGTGGGACTGGAGATTCTACTGCTCTCTAGGCTCCCATTCCTGTGCTAACCCATCTTTATGCCCTTTCTTTCCATTTTGTTTTCATTTGAAATTTTCTTTGTTGCCACTTATACCTTCAGCTTCATATCCATTCACTGCTTCAGAAAGTGTCTCCCTTCACAGGTGAAATGAAAATATTAATGCATCCTGGTTTGAGGCAAATCTGGGAGGGAACTTCCAAAGGGGTCTCTCTAGAAAGCAGACTGAAGCAGCCCCTCCCCCACCTGGTTTGGGAAAAAATTTTCTTTGAAGGAAAGTGGAAAAAACCTGTTTATTTAACAACCGAAAGATTCAGAAGCATAAAAAATGAGTAATATTAAACCATAAAACCTCTCCCTATTCTGAAGAGATGGCAAATTCAGAATGTCCTTTTTGTGGGGCGTAGCTTGGCTCACTCAGTCTCTTATCAGTCCCTCCAGCTCTGGAAAATGCCGCATTCCAGCCCCACTGGGCCACAGGTGTGAGCTCCTGGGTGTTCTTCTGAGTTTTCAGACCAAAGCAGGTTTGAATAGTTCTAAAGAAAAAGAAAATCCAGTCTTGAGAATTTCTCTGCCTCAGCTAGTTAAAAAAAAAACACCTAAATAAAAAGCAAAGCAGAGTTCTCTCCCACTGTCCGTGCTGCAGACAGGATAAGGATGTGGGGAACAAGAGCAGTTTCTGCAAACAAACAGTGCACTTCTTCTTCACCCTTTGCTCTCAGAATCAGCCTTAAATGTGCAGAACTTAATATCCAACATAAACAGAACAGATGAGTGGGGATACAAGCATCATAATGTCACCCTAGGACGTAATGTAAAAGGGGTGATTTTTTTTCAGTATTTGTCCTGCTTTATTCTAAACCTGATTGATTATTGAGATCATTAAGAAAGTCCACCTAGCACCTCCCATAACCCTTATGTTGATTAATAACAGGTTTATATTTTAAGGCAAATCTTTTAAGTCCTTAATGGCATTTTAAAGCAACCAAACTTTAAATGACTTCCAGTGCATTCTGTTTCTGGAGGCAGAATGTTCCATTGTAGAACTGTGTCAGTGAAACTCTGATCATGGCATATGATCCTTGTTTCCTCCTTTTCCTTTAGGCTGTTTTAAATATTTAATACTTTGAGCAATGCAACGTTTTGGTTTATTTTCTTAGTTGTATAGTGGATTGCATGACTCAGATATAAACTAAAAATGACTGACAGATAGTTCTGGGTTCTGTATTTGCCAAGTCACAGGACGTAACATATTTACTGTAATTAATTTCAAAATAAAGGCTTGTTCTCTTTTGTCCTCCAAGATCTCAGGCTGCTGTTTTCAGTAGGATAACTGTGCATTCCAAGAACATCAGCCTTGTTATTGAATCTGAGAAAGGAATATTTGGACATTTACTTCTTTTTTTTTTTAAGAACTGTCTACATATCACACACTTCTCAAAGCAAATTTAATAACTTTATTTTCTGTTGTGTAGCGAGAGTTTCAAACAGTAGCAGATTACTTAGCAAAAGATAACCATCTGTTGTGATTTCAATTTTTGAAATGAATGACTATATTTAAATAACATATCTACCCAAAAGTACAGATGGTATTCCTTTTTCTACTGTGACACAGGTACAGGAGAAAAAAAAAATGGTTATTGCTTTTCTGCAAAGTATTTTACACAGTATTATTAACTTTCTGTGGGGGCAAGTTAATTTAAAGTGCTGGTTAAAGGTTATTGACCTCTGCTGGTGATAAAGATTTCATGCACTTAAGCAAAATCTATTATGCTATTCCAAGATGAAGGAATAATGGGGCTGTTTGGTTCCCTGAATATTAAAATAATCTTATTCTGGTGTCTCAGAAAACTGCACATAGAGCCAAAATCATGTGCAAGCCCTATGCATTTAGGTGGTTTTGTATGGTAGAAATCAGTTGAAATATTTTGCAGATTTTGCAAATATTGTGTGTTAAATTCCTACTATCAAGGAAATTCTTCCTTACTCTTCAGCTGCAAAATAGAAGAAATAAATTTATTTTTCTGCCTTGCAGTAGTAGATAGAATAATAAAAAAAAAGAAAATATAAAAAAGAACTACATGTTAGTACAGAATCCTACACTGAAGACAGCTTTTAAAATTTGCCAGAAATAGCCAGCTTGTCAACTACTACAAAAAGGAGAATTTCCCTGAAGCCAACAGTTAAGAACATATGGGACATATGATATGCGGAAAAATCTAATTTAGAAAAGTAGTGGGCAAGGATTAAAGAGAAATTTACTGCAAATCTGACACTTTATAGTAATCTAGAATGTGATAGAAGATATATCTAAATTATATTTTATTTAAACTGTAATTAATTTGAAGTTATTAATGAAATCTGGTGTGGTTGCACTAAAAACTCCCACAAAGCTGCTTGCCAATTCCCTTCCTGACAAGGACAGCAAGATTGCTTACCAGTTACTGTCACAGGCAAAGCTGATTTAACTTGGTGGAAATTGTCATCTGGAATAGGCTCAGGTAGTGAGAAACAAAAAGCAGAGATTAGAACAGCGCTTTTCCTCCCCTCTTCCCAGGCTTCACTTCCTCACTCCAAACTCTCCTACTGTCACAAGCAGCACATGCAGCTGGTACATAGCAGTCTCTCTCTGTGCCCCTTTTCTTCTTTGCACTTTTCCTCAGCCCCAGTGTGAGTTTTTCTCGGGTAAAAAGCTCCTTTAGGAGCGTCTGTCTGCTTTGCCACGGGTCACACTTGGCTGCCAGGCTCAGCTGTGTCCAGCTGAGGGGCTGCAAGAGCTCACTGGACAGCCCCTGCCTCTCCCCACAAGACCTATTCCTAGAGCCCCACTGCCTCTTTGTGTGTTTCTCAATACTCTGGCACCTTTTGTGAGAATAAGATCAAAATGAAGACCCCAGGTGTGTGTAATTTCCATTAGGATTTATTGTTATTAGTTAAAAGAAATGAGTATGTAAACCAAAATGTTTTAATATTGAGGTTGTGGTACAGAAACCCTTAAACAGATCTATTAATCCAACAAGGGGAGAATAACCCTTAGAGTTTCTTCAGTGCAGTCGAGAAAATAAAGGGATAAAAATCAATATTATTTTAGAAAAATACTGGTTGAGATTTTAATATTTGAAACTATTTCACAGACATTAGGGAATTATTGCTAATATACTGCAGTAAGAACTGACTAAAATACCAACACATACAGATTGTTAGCACTAAAGAGCAGCAAGCTTTAGCTAAAAGTAAATTCCCTAATATATTTTCTATTTTAGAACCGTATGCACCATGATCTTGATTTATGCTTACAAACTTTCATTCAACAATATTGATGCAGTAGGTTGACAGAAAAATAGGCAGTCAAAACAAAACCGCCTCAGGGTAGCTCAAAGTTTTTTCACTTTGATTCTTGTTGATTTGGAACCACCTACCCATAAGATTATCACTCACAAAAAATTATTTTCTGCAGAGAGCCTGATTAATTGATAGTAGGGATTAGGTGTTGGTGCTGCCAGTGAGAACAGAGGACCAAACGAAATGTTGCAGTAGGTCCTTTCAAAAAATGAAGCACATGGAAAATGTGAGACATTGGAAAATGTCATAGTTGAGTATGCTCATTTTCCTTTGGCCTTTATGTTTTCTAATATAGGTGTGAATGAGCTACCTTAATTTTTAATATCTCCTTGACTAACAGACTTTGCTAAAATTTGAGAAAATATTGTGAATAACATCAGAAACTGGGAATGCCTTTTCAGTACCCTTTTAAACAACTTTTCAAGAAATAATCTAATTCATTACCATCAGATGCATATTTTCACTTTTTAATAGAATTCCTAAAACTATAACCTTATTCAAGCTGCAAAAAAACTGTCAGTGCCCACTGTGCCCATTGGCCCTGTGACCTCTCCTCCCCTCCTGCTCCCTGGGGCTTGGCTGCCTGAGCTCAAGGCCAGCTGTGGGGGCATTGAGGATGGGAAGGAGCTGAGCCCTGCGGCAAAGCTGGGAGTAGCACTGTCATGATCTTTCACACATCCTTTGTCACTGGAGCCACATTTAGTCTCAGGTCCTTGGTTGTGGTAGTCCTGTGCCCAGCCATGATCCTTGTTGACTCCAACCCTGGACCACTGGCTTGACTCCTTGTTTCATCTGATTTACCTGGATTTGTCACTAGAAGCTTTTCTGGCAATCACAGGACTGCTGCTGGGCCTGACTCCCATCACCAGACCTGCTCGATTTTCTTTTTTGGGTACTGTGGGACTGTGTCCTGGTCAGCAAGGATGGTGACCTGCGTGGCCTGTGTTCACCCTCAGATCCTGCCTCCCTTGCATGTGTTCAATAGCCTGCTTTTACTGCTCTCTCTCACACACACACACAAAATAACTATAACATATTAAAACTTTGAAGTAAAATCTGTGGGGTAGAAATACCGTCTGTGATGATGATCTCATTTCAGACATGATACTTACCACAAGTAGCTGGAGACAGGGATATACTAATTCTGTTTCAGTGTTCTAGTATTAATATAAAAAATAAAATAATAAACATTCAATACGTATCCACAAATTAATGCATTAATATTAAGCCTTGAAATTGTGCCAGCCTTTTGAAATAAATTACAAAAAATATTTTTGTTTTCATACAAGTTAAGAGACAGTTCACTTAACTAATTTTAGCTGAAAGGATCATCAATGTCCTTATTGCAGAAGAGAGAGGAATAAAAGCATGTTCACTAGAGTGGGAGAATTGTCACTCTGATATCTACATGAGGAGGAGGTGGGAACTTCACTTCTGATAGCATATTCAGACTAGAAGGAAATAAACCTTATCAGCCCAGAAAGCCAACTGTGCCTTGGCCTGCATCCAAAGCAGTGTGGGCAGCAGGTCAAGGGAGGTGGCTCTGCCCCTCTACTCCACCTGCAGTGCTGCATCCAGCTCTTGGCTCCTCAGCACAGGGAAGACATGGAGCTGTTGAAATGAGAGGAGGCCAGCAAGATAATTAGAGGGATGGAGAATCTCTCCTATGAGGAAAAACTGAGAGAATTGTTCTTGTTCAGCCTGGAAAAGAGAAGGATTTGCTGTGACCTTGTTGAAACCTTCCAGTACTGAAGGGGAGCCTGTAGGAAAGATGGAAAGAGACTTTACATGGACATGTAGTGACAGGACAGGGACAGTAGTTTTAAACTGAGAGTAGGTTTAGATTAGATATTAGGGAGAAATTCCTTACTGTGAGGATGGTGAGGCACAGGAACAGATTGCCCAGAGAAGTTGTGGATGCCCCATCTGTGGGAGCGCTCAAGGCCAGAATGGATGGGGCTCTGAGCTATGCCTAATGAAAGGCATCCCTGCCCATAGCAGAGTGGTTGAACTAGATGATCTTTAAGGCTCCTTCCAACCCAAGCCAGTCTGTGAAACTAAATATACTAGACATATGTAATGCTATCTTTAAAGACAGACAGGCAAAACCCTCTAGCAACAATCAGTCAGTACTGCTGCAGTGAGTTAGAGCTATAGGCCTCAGTAGTTTTACAAGTAATACATTCTTCTGCAGAAGCTGAAAATATTGACATCCCCCTTCACATGGTAAATGTTGCTGGCATGTATCTGTTTATATGCTGATATTTGAAAATCAGATTCACACAATGCCAAGCAATACACACAAGGGCTATTGAACAACGTAATCTCACAAAAATAATGCTGTTTATAAGGATATCTAGTAAGCAACAAGAAAAGTATTTCTTAAACTTCAATCAAATATAATAAAAATAATAGCTACATCTGGGTATTTCAATCAATAAAAATTAATATTTAAAGAATTGTGCCATGTTTTTGGGGCTTTTTTTTTTTTTTGGCATATCTATCCTATTCTATGTTGCCCAGAAGGAAACTACAAATTCTAAACTGTTGTATCTATCCCCTGAATTATAGAAGAGAGGCTCATCATACATAGGGTGAAAAGAGCCTTGCCGTATCTACAGCTCTGGGCATGAAGGGCAGATATAGATAAAGAGTGAGAGAAGACTCAAGTATAAGAGAGATTGGCTTCTCAAAGCTGTTACTAGTTTTTAATGTATATTTGTTTCACAAGATAAGATGCAGTTGACCCCTCCTTAAGAATGTCCAGCCCCTTGGAGAATGGGGCCTGTACATTACAGCAAGAGTGGCTGTTGGGGGTGTGTGCAATGAGTGTTTGCCAGAGTGCTTCAGTGCTTTGCTTTGTGCTGGTCCCAGGAATGGGTGTTCCCCTTGCACACTTCTTTATACAGGACATTTGTGAGGAAAATGTATTTAATAGTAACCCTCAGATCTGTTTGCCTTGGATTTCTTTATCACTGAAACGTTTGGAGTTACTTTTGCATTATTTATCTGAGGTTTTTGTATTCCTTTTGGTTGTCACTTCTATAACCACATGCCAGAGAAGGTGAGACAGCCAAAGCACATGAAATGGCATTGTCAGGCATTTTTCTTCAACAGTGAGAGGTAATTTATTTTGTAGCTGTTAGGTTATGCTCCTGCCTGATATCAGCACTGATACTCATCACCAAATGTGTGCCCTGCAGGGTCACTGCTGTTTTAACTGTTCCATCTATGTCTTACCTCCTGCAGAATTCCTGACCATGTAGTTCTGATTTTACAGGGTATTTGGAGTGTTTTTTGTATCATATGCCTTTTTTTTTGACTTTCCAGTTTTTGAAATGTGAATCCGTTCCCATAGTAGATGCCAATGTGTTTTTCTTCTTTTTATTCATGCTGGCTGTCGTCCCATTTCAGCTGAATATCTAAACCACATTTCCCCTTTGAAAAGCAACGTGAAGGTCATTCTTTGATTCAGTCAGTGAGTTACTTACTGTATGAGTAGGATTTTTTTTTGTTCCATCTAAATTCCTGGAAAGTAACACTCCCTGGAGAGGGAGAGCAAACTCCCCAGAATTATGAACTTGATTAAGGGAAAGCATTTATTGACAAGGTCTCCTTGTTTGAGCCTCACAGAATGACACATGTGCATGCTCGATAAATCTGCTTCTCAGCTCCCCACCAGAGAAGTCTTTGCTTGAAGCCTAATAGCTTCTGAGTTCTTGGAATTCAAAACTGCACTTCTAAGACTGAAGCTTAGATTATTTTTTGCATGTTTTCATTATATCTTTTGCAAAGGTAGAAAAAGGGAAACTCTATTGTTTCTGCAGCATTTTCAACCCTACTCTGGATATTTAAAAAGTTAAGTCTGTGGAACCATGTCACTTTGCTATCTCTCTTGCTGGGCTGATTTACTTCTGTTTATTTAAAGAAATATTTATCATTGATTTATACAACTATTAGTTTGAAGCCAGTAAACCCGTCTTGAATAGGTTTTGGATTCACACAGACTGACTTGTTGCTTTGTGGCATGATTTATGTGTTTTCGCTGAGCTGATGGCTGCATTACATTTATGATAAAAAATAATATAGCAATTAATGAACTGAGTGTTCTTCTTTATTTCCTCATCAACATGAGCAGAGTTAATATTTCAATGGATAGGTTTTTTGTGGCCCCAGTTAAGTCACACCAAGGTTCTATAAACGGCAATTTACAAGAAGTAAGGATCAATATTGCACTGTTAATATAACAATGTACTGATCTGTTAATTCTCTGACTATGTTGGGTGTAAGTAGCAAATTTCTAGAAAAGACTGAGTGGATTCAGCTGCCGTCTGCCCTCAACCTGTTTGCATTACTGTAATTTACGTTGAACATGATTGTTCTGGTTTGAAAGCAAAACCAGTGAGATACTCTAAGTCAGAAATACAATTTATTAGGAAAAGCGAAAATAAAACAAAAAAGAAACAAAATACATGCAATAAGGAAAAAGAAAATCACTGACAGAATCAGAATACAACCTGACACCCTGTTGGTCAGGGTGTTGGTAGCAGTCCAGTTGCAATGGTGGCTGCAGTCCTCCTGGAGTAGCAGTTGTGGCTCTGTTGAAGCAGTGATCCTGGAGAAAGGTGCAGCCCCCTCTGAAGGTCCAGTGGTGATAGATGGAAACAAACTCATAATAACTGTCTTTCACTCTAAGTATTTTTTTTTAATTATTTTTCATTTTTTCTTCTTGAGAAAATCAAAACTGTATTTCTAATTTGTGGATTGTGAATTTAGTTTTCGTTTCAGGGTTATTTTTAAGGTTTTATATATTGAGGTATTCTCAGACAAAAGAGATAGTAAATTAATTTCCACCTGTGTCCTCTCTCCTTAAAACCCAAAACTTGTTCTAATTGTTTACTGGATACATCAAGAGGAAGAATAAACTGACATAAGTTCTGTCAGTAGTACTTAGGCATATCTGCCTTCATCAGGTATAAAATGCTTCATTTGTTTTTAATCTTTTTCACCTGAGAATATTAGAAAAAACTTCATCTGGACTAGTTCCATTTTGTCTGCTCAGTCTACAGTGTTGAGTATTTAAAATGTTGAGTCAATACTTCAAAAGATAATTAATTTTGGATGCATATTGTCTTTAGGAATTTGGTATATTGGGCTATTGGGAGAGTTCTGTCACTAGGACAAAAGTGTTAAACCATTAATTTACTGTTTCAAAAAGCAGGAAATAGGTAGAAATAGATAGAAAAATGTTTAATTGACATCATGTGGCATTGGTAGCCTGTAAAGATCATCAGATAATTTCAAATCATTACTCTGAAATGTTATGAAGGCGTAAAAGCTTTAGTTCTGACAAAAAAAACCCCACATTGATTGTTAGGAGACACTGAGAACATTCTGTGAAATTGACATTGTGTTCTGCTCTAGCAACTTTCAGGCTAGACCAGACACATTCTCTTTTGAGGACATGTATGATTTAATCTACCAGTATCATATATATTTATGCACATATATGTATATATATGTAGTATATACGTAGATATATGTATGTATTTGTCTAAATTACATTCACATGAAAGATTACAAGGTTAACCCAGATACAGAAAACAATTTTTTTTCTATCTCATGTTTGTATTTGTGTTTTACATTTAGTGTTCCTTCATATCATTTAAGTGACAGATCTAAAAATAAGAAAATAGGAAGACAGTGCTCACACTGAACATTTCACTTCAGAGCTGAAACAAGTGTTGCAGGCAACAGAACATAAAGCAATGTGTACATTGGCATATTGGGAAAAAAAAGGCATTTTTGATGAAGTACATATTGTGCACCTCATGCCTAAGGTTTTAGCTTTTATATTTTTTAGATTCTGTGCTCTTTTAGTGAGTAGTTTTAGGTTTTATATTAAGTGCTACAAAGTTCTTCTCACAGAGTAGACAGACAAAACAATTCCTTCTCTAGCTCAATACTAAGGACAACTTTCAGGCCCAAGAATGAAAACAGCAGTGAAGTGAGAAGAAAAAAACAGGAGGATGGAGCTTCATAACCTGAAGCTATGGTTGGACAATTGTTTCTATATATACTAATGGACCAGAACTTATAAAAGTGTGGGACCTCATGATGCGTTATCCATTCTGTGACCATTTTAGGGCATCTTGGGTGTGGTCCAGCTGGACTCTTGTGTGGCCCAGGTGTGCTCATTGAGGCCTTTTAATAAATATCTACTTCTTCCTCTTGCTCTGTCTAGTCTCTGTTCCAGGTCAGCGTCTAGAAGGTATCACACTCTCCAATGAAAAATCATTTATTCGTATGATTTTTGTGCTATGTCATGGCCAGAATAGAATTTTTACACTCAAATTGCATTTTCTATATATGAGTTTAAATAATACATGGAACTAGAAGCAGAAGAATGAAGCCCTGAATTTTGGTTATTTATTCCAATCAAACCACAACCAATTGCTAATTTAACCACTTCATACTTCTGTTATATCCTGGTTCTTATTTTAAACCTTTTCAGACTGGACACTATGCCTGCCTTGCTTATCTTCATTTTAGTACTGTTCCTGACAATTGTTCTTTCAGTAGCAATGCTGATGCAAGCATTCATTCCTTTCATCCTCCCCCATTTGTTCCTACTGCCACACCACATTTCCTCTTGGTTTATGGGGTCCTTAAATGGTCTAGGCTCAGCTGGAGAACTAATCCCAGTTAAAAATAACCCAGGCATATAAAAAAGTGTTGAGTTTTAATGTAATTTGCTTGAATTCACAGTATCTCAAGCAGTTCAGATTTGAGGGACTCGTCTGGGTACTGTGATGCATTTGCAGGGCTGAAAAAATGCAACAAAAAATTAATTAAATAAGTCCCAAACACTTGATTGACTTCTTTAGATTTCTTAGTTCTTTTCCCAATCACATCTATTTCACGCTTCAATGGGTTTCATGATATTGCAGCTCCCTTACCTGCAACTGCTCTGGCAGTCAGTAGGAGATCAGGGTGGTTTATTTGATACTGCTCACTAACTTAAAACTTTCATGTATCGCCTGAAAAAGATAGGACTAGACTTTCTGGTGACTGTAGGTAAGTGAACACTCAAAAATATATACTAAAGTCTGTTTAAATGTTGATTGAGCTTTTAAAAACCCAGAACACAAAGTCACATATCGATCCTGTATTGATGAATAAAAGATTTTGTCCTTTTTTCCAGGCGTAGAGCTGAATTCCTTGCGCCAGATGAAGATTCAGAGAGCTGTGACAATGCTTACAGATGTCCGACAGCTCATCTCAAGTGGAGGGAGCGTGAATCAAAAGAATGATGAGGGAGTTACCCTGGTGAGTGGGAACATGCAATCATCACCCTGGGGATACACGTGTTGCAACAATGTCAGCATGTTTGCAAGGCAATTCTCTTCAGAAGGTTTTGCTTCTACTTGGTGTTTTGAAAATAGATGTATGTTAATTCCATTAACAATATGGATTTTAAAATAGGGTAGTGCAACATCTAAATGACAATTTTTTGTCTCCTGGCCAATAAATATGAAACATAAAATTTAGTAGCAAAAATACTAGCACCATAGTTTAAAGCTACATGAGATATATATGTGCTTCATGACATTCTGTGTGAGAGGGGCTGAAACT
Source organism: Thryothorus ludovicianus (assembly GCA_013397245.1). Lineage (NCBI taxonomy): Eukaryota > Metazoa > Chordata > Aves > Passeriformes > Certhiidae > Thryothorus > Thryothorus ludovicianus. The sequence goes on along the minus strand of VZTB01010296.1, from coordinate 48,175 downwards.
TTACTCGCTGATCCCTGGTTTTGGTTCATGTCTTCTGGCTGCATCCTACTAAAACAGGGTTTCACTTAGCAATCCGATCTTGATTTAGTGTATTGAAGCATTCACCATATATATGGAAAAGTACTCCTACTCCCAAATTTGCATATTATTTGTAGTTACTGGGATTTATTATACTTTTTTCTGCAAATAGATATTCTATCAGTTTGTTTTGTCAGGATTTCTATTTCTTCAGCTGTCAAATAGCATGTGTGTTTCTATAGCATGTCTGTAGAATGTTCTCTTTGCATATAAAATCTTCAAAACCATTATCAATAAATATATGAATCACTTAATCATTCAATCAATAAATGGCAAATCAGCAACATCAATATATTGAATAAATTTTTAAAAATACCTTGTTTTTCTCTAAAAATAGTGTACTAATATTATTAGAGCACTAATAGTTATTACTACCATTTCTGCACTAGCATTGAATTACATTGCCTGATACTGAATTAATATACTAAGTCATTCCATATTTTGATACCTGTGGAGTGTTTAACCAAAAAAGTGATCAGCCTCATACCTGGGTTGAATCCAGCCACTGTCTCTCTCTAGAAACAGAACACTGTGACTTCTGGGGTGGCAACCTCAAGGCAGTTAATTGTATTTAAAAATAGGAGGGGAGCAGGGAAGGGGTGGGAAGAAACTGTACAAATTTTAGTTTATTTCATAAAAGCATTAATTTACCTACCAATTTTCTGATGTTTTTGTCTAAGCTGCTAAATCATACAGCTATAGTACTAAACTTCTATTGCTATTTTAGTCGGAATTATCTGAGTTAAAATGAGTTATGAACTTAAATAAATCTTACTGTATAAAACCTTTCCTGTAGTTAGCTGGAATAGTTGAAATACATTTTTGAAAGATGTTTAACAGAATGGCACATACCGGGAGAAGAACACTGCAGATACTTTGGGGTTTTTGCTGTTTGCTTAGCAGAATATTGACAAAAGGGATATTTTTTACATTGGAAGTTTTTATGAAGTTGAAATCTGATTTTTTCATGAAATAGATACAAAGTAAGTAATTTTGCTTTTCTTTGAGATTTCTATTATGTGAAACTTTTGTTTGACAGGCTGGTAGAAAATCCAGAAGTTGTTAAACAATTATCTTTTTATTCATGGATGTTGAGTCAGCCAGTCTGTGATAGTTGTATGGATATCAGAGGGTTCTGGTTATGGTGTTTTTTCCTCTATATCTATCTGTACAAAAAAGACAAATATCTCTGTTTTAAGTCTCAAATCAGTTTTGTTTTCTCTTGACAGAATATATTTCTAAGTCCATGTATAAGTTAAGATGAATCAAGCAAGAAATTATTGTTTTAAATATATAAATACACTCATTCTGATAGACTCATAACACCTACATTGATGCACATGCAATACAAAGAGACACAGCATTTTTTATGCTGTATTCTCCTGTAAGAGTTTTTCTTTGAAAGATTTCAGCCATAAAATATTTTCTAGGAGCTTTTACACTGCTTAAAAATAGCACTTGTCAAGCTGATGTCTGAATAGAAAATGAAATTTCTTCTGTTGAAACACACCCTCTCTCCACCATGAAGCTATGTCAAATTACAGGAAGAATTTGAGGGTTTTGTACATTTGAAAGCATAGCATGCAGAATCAAAGTTCTGCCCCCAGGGGAATTTTGCACCCTTTCCAGAGAAAGATTTTGGAGGAGTTGTACTGTATTCCTTCCCTCTGCATTAATCATTTTCATACTTTATGCATACTCTGTGTGTGCAGCTGAACCAGAAATAACAGGTAAGGGAAATAATATCCTGAATTCTCATTTTAGTGTCTCCTGTTCTTAAAGTGACTGTGGAACTGCACAGTTGTAGTCAAAGGTTTATTGCATGACCTTTTTATTGCCATTAGCCATCCATTTCAATCACCAGAAAAAGAAAATCTTACACTAACAGTGCTTTGAGGAGAAAAAGTCATGCAGTTGGACTGTGCAGTTTGGGGATACATGGACCAATTATAATCTGACTTCTCAATTTCTGAAATATTCCTATGCCCCATTCTTACTGACCAGTGTGAGCATTAAGTTCTTCTTGTCCCCCTTGTTCCCAGAAGTGAAGGGAATGTTTGAAATCACAGCAGAGGTCTATGAGAAAGTCAAGACCCACTAAATTGGAACCTTGATCAATCTTGTCATATGAAATACCTCAACAGTTTTTCATCACGTTTAAAAAACAATTTCCATCAAAACCTGCAAAATACAATTTTTCCTTGATATAGGATTCCTTTTTGCATTTTCTTCTTCTCCTTGATCATTTCGAGAAAAAATAATTTTATTGCTCTATTATGTCTTTCCTTTTTGTCTGTTCACAAGACCTGTTTGGTATTATATTGTTTTTATATTTATTTTACATGCTTGCTATTTGTTTAAAATAAAACCCCAACATGGCTGTTGTGCTTTTTTTATATTAAAAAATCACATCCTATAAATAACATATAGTGGAATTGATTGCTGATATAAATGCCAAACACATACAGAGCCTTAAATAATAATACATTGCAAAAGATAATGCCCAGCTCCTCGTATCAGCCATTTATAAAGATATTTTTGAGTTTCTTTTTTCTTTTTCTTGCTGTTACAATTTTCATTCTTTATCACTCTTACAGTATTTGCTAGTCAGAGTGACAAACCCTGAGCAAACAGCTACCTTTGAAGTTTTCCCTGCTTTACCAGCAAGTTGCACTACTTGACCTCCTGAGCTTCCTACTGACCTGAGTTTCTCTCACTCTATTACAGCATTTTCCACCCTCCTTCTGTTCCACTTTGACTCCTAAATGAAGTTTAGAGATACAGAAAAGCAATTAAAATTATTTAATCAATTACCAATTAAAATAATTAAATATCTAGGGAAGCAATACAAGTACAGAAAATAAAATATTTGTGGTTCACAATTGAGAAAGTATTTTTTGTCACTAATTTCATGCTGCAGTCTCAATGTGCTTGGTTTGATTATGTGCTAATGAGTTCCTTTTGGAGTAGTGTCAGCTAAAATCTGGGATATTTGAACTGGCACAAAAGAAAGTTCTAGGCTCAAAGAGAGCTCAAACTCTGTTGAAATCTATGATTCTACCTTGGCTCATGAAGTCCTTGAATGTTTGAAAGCATGTTTGCTTGAAGTTATATGAAAAGTGATAGACTAGATTGTTTAGTAGCTCACAAAAAGCTAGAATTATTTTTTTTCTGGTGCATCTTGTTTATAAATGCTAAAAAAGATTCCTAGGTTAGTGGTTTTCTAGCCTGTAGTAATCAGACATATGTTTTGTGTTTGCTGTAACTGTGGTTTAGTAAAGATATGAAGTAGCATACCTTAGATAAGTTTTTTAACACTATTCTTAAACTATTTTAAATACTAGCTCTTAAACTATTAACATATGCAAAATTTAACTTTTATATTACAGCTGCATGTGGCCTGTGCTAATGGATACAAGAATGTTGCATCTCTGATTCTAGATCATGGGGCTGATCTCAATGTAGTGGATAATCAGTACTGGACACCCCTACATTTGGCTGCAAAGTATGGACAGGTAAAGCATGATTTTTTACCTGCTTCCCTTTTATTCATGGTAGCCTTCTGTAGCAATAACAAATGCTTTCAAGTCAGGGAGACTTTTCTTAAATGCAAAAAATATTTCTCATTCATTTGAGATTGGCATCTCAAATGGGAGAGACCATTTGAGAATTAACCTTGGAAAGCTTTCAACCCAATACAGCTCAATCTACCACCAGCAACAGTTTGTCTGCAGCAAAAACTAGATTTGCACTGACATTTGAAAGGAAACAAAATAAACACTTTGTCTGTTATTATTTTACTATCTGAAATCAAAGTTTATTTAGCTAACTTTTTTTCTGTGTGTATTTCTATGAATAAATCTCCAGGATTCATTTAGCACCTATGTTCAAAGTTTTCTGGTCAATGAGTTTGTGGAAGTGTGTCCTGGGATTTAGAGGCCATGCCTAAACATGAAAAGTCCCTCTTAACATCTTTTCAGTTTTCACTCTCCTTATCTATACAACTCTCCTTCATCTTCACTCTCCCTGGACATGTTTAGTGAGTCTTTGTTAGTTTGAGCACTTTAGGAAAGTTCTCCACAGCTCTTCACCCACCTCAGGGCTCACAAATCACCACTTACCCATAGGTGTCTTCCAAAAACCTCTGTGATGCATCTTAGCTCAGATTTCAGAAAATAAATAACACACTTTATAACAAGAAAATAATAAAAATNATATAAACATACATATATATGGCCTGTGTTGTATCCCCAATAACTTCAGGTAGTGTAAATTTACAGAGAAAAATTTCACACAAAGATATACTGAACCAAAGTTTTGTTAGCAAGTGAAGTATCAGGGGTATTTTGAATTTACTGTAGATTTAAATTTCTCATCCTATTTTACCCTAAACTTTTTTCTAATTCTGCTACAGTTCTACTCTCACTGATCTGTCTGCATTCACTCTGCCTGTGTTCAGCCTTCAGTAGGGCAAAAAAGCTCCTACTCAGAAGTGAGGGACAGCAGTGATGCAATCTCGAGCTTCTTGTTCTCTCATTTTAGCTTGACTTACAGGTTAGGGCTTCATACTGCAACAATGTGGTTATACTGCAGCTGTACATTTCTTCTGTTGTGAAGCTAAACCCGAGTTTAATTGAGGAGATCTCGAAAGAACGCCCTTTAAAGAGCTGGGAAGGAACTTGCCTCTCCTTATGCATGTCTAACATGCATATGTTTGAGCCCTAACTCTGGATGACTTGAAATACTCTTTATCTTGCAAAGATAGGTACCTTTCTTTTAGAAACAGGCCTGCACATGTAAAGTTCGTAGTTGAAAATGACTAGTGGAAAAAAAGTCTTTCTTCTCAATGAATTCTAAGAGCGCAGATTGCTATTTTTGAAATGATCATTTTTATTGGCACATCTCCCTTATATCCCAGATGACCATAGCGTGAATTCTTGATATTTCGGGAGTTTTCAGTGAGGAGTTGAGAACCAGCTGCACCAGTCTCCATACAACCAGTGTGGGTATACACAGAAAGCCCATGAACATTGTATTCTTCACTTAAATTAGCTAAATACAGACCAAATATCGTCCCTTTGTAGTATTAGTGAATAATAAAGTTCATAAGTGAATAATAACATCTTATTATCATTATATATATTTTGCCAATGTAATTAAGAAAGTAAAAAGAGCTTTCATGTGATTCTCTTTGTCAGAAACAAGTAAATAATTTAAATTCCTTTATAAAAGTAATTCATTACATATCTTCTACTTCTTTCAGTAACTACATCAGGATGTTTTTAAAATTTCCTTTCTTATGATGACAATTTAAAAATATTTTTTAGCTTTAGAATAAATTGACATGCATATCATATTTATAATTCCATTTTGAGTAATTAATTACAGACTAAAATGAGCATAGTTCCTATTTTGAGTAAAAGTAGTATGACAGAAAGGGAATAACCTTAGACAAGACACAATTTGGATAGTCCCTTTTAAATTAAAATATATTTATGAGGAAATAGTTTTTAGACAAAAATTTTAATGTTCCCTGGAAAGTAATTAATATAAACTCTGGATTTGGTCCCTTACAGTTTCACACTCTTTTAACATGTAGTTGTGGCATATTTTTTTAAAATGTCACACTTGAAAAACTTACTAGAGTGATAAGTCTCTATCTTGTACTGGAAGACTGTCCTAAAGCCTATTTTGTTTTTGTTTGCTGTCCTTTTAAGTTCTTGGGAGGATTTCAGTCCTTCCAGGAAAGTAGCTGAACAGCAAAATAGCCATTTCTTACCTTATGGCTTGTCTAATAGGCAATGATCCTTTAATGAGTGATCACAGAAATTTCGGCAAACCAGTTTTAAACCATTGTCATTGAATAATTTTCTAACACTGGTGCTGCACTACCTGCAGCCAAACCCCAACCAATATTATATCCCAGGACTCATAAGGACTGATTGTTTTTCCTGTTTATAAAATAGCTACAGATGTATTTTTCGTATGGAGAAGCTTCTCACCTTAATAAAATGCCTTCGAATTAATCATACAACTTACAGATTTAGTTTTTGAACTATTTTGTAATATAGACCTTACGTATATATATTTTGTATATTATATATTATCTTACAAAACAAAATGTTGTGATATGAAGAAGTTGTTACTCTATTTTAGAGTGACAACCAGACTCAGTTGAAGCACCGTTACTCTATACATGTACTGTTCTATATTTGCAAATACACAAAATGGGAAAAAGCCCACACATTTGGCTATTTGTAAGAGCATAACAATAGAGATGGTACTAATTACATTACCTGGGAGGAAAAAAAAACAAAATCAAGCAACTGTGTAAGCTTTAAATTTATAGTGAGAAAATTTAATTTCCATCTGCACAGGAGGAAACTTGTAAAGAATAAAGGCATTGTAAGCTTCTTGTTACAAATCTCAAGTTGTAAATTAAGTGGATTATGAAGATCATACTACACCATCCTCCACAGTAATTTATATGTGAAATTACTGGTGAAAGACACATCAATCTGAGGGAACTGATCATTGGAAAGACATTACATCCACACCTTATAATAAACCTGGCTTGCAGAGATTCTTCGATAATGGAAAACACTTTTTTTATTTAGGATGGGATTCTTCTCAACTAAATTTAGCCAACAAAACTTAAGGACAAAGTCAAAGCTTTTTCTTGTCTAATGTGGAAAATCACCTCTAGAAGAGAACTCAGAAAATTCTAGGGGATTCATTTAGAATAGGGGTCATGATTCTTTGCTGAATCTGCCCTGTCTGACCCTCCTTGGTTATAGAAGTCATGGGCAACTAGCATACATCAGAGGTGTAATCTGAACATTTTTAAATCCTTCATGAGGAATCCAGATCAAAGTGTGGAACAAAGGATAGGGCAGCTGCCCACTGGTGTTCTGGGTCTCCCACATCGTCATGAAGTGGGCATGGAGTTGATGCCTTACATTTAGAAGACATAAAGTTGCACAGAGTGAACCTCAGAAAAAGAGTAGAGTTAGATACTTACAGCAAAACCAGTCTTATAACAAGCAAAACACAGCAGAATGCTGTTGTATTGTTTCCAAATAGGAAATAAGTAAGAGTTTTAAGTGTCAATATGTATTATCTGATGTTGAAAAAAAATATTATCTGTGTCTATCTTTACAAATATTTGTTAAGAAATTTAAAAACATTATTAGTCTGATTAATAAAACAGAGCATGGATAAATGATAAATGAATTATCCTGTTAGTGAAAGAATGTGCAGATCCAGAGTAAAATTTTTTTTTTGGTATAGGAGTACAGGATATTGCTGGTGAGTTTGAGGGCTGTGTACAGGATATGGCTACTGAGTACAGAATAGGGCAGCTGCAACTACTGCCTGAAAGTCAGTCTCTGTAAGACAAGAATCTGCTTCACAGTAACAGATTAGATTATTAATGAGTGTAATAGACTGGTAATTAAAATACTATCAGTCTGCAAACATTAAAAAATAGACTATTTTTAAACAATTTTATTCTGAGTTCCTAGGACTGCTGTGGTTTCCACCCCCCATAAGTATTAAGGCTTAAAGGCAATTGTGCTTTTAATGCATATTGAGATATTAACATTATACCAAAAAAAAAGATATAATTATGGTGTTAGGATCAGAGTTGCTTACCTTAATCCTTTTGCCCTAATAAAATGACATAAAATAATAACCTCTGCAACAGAGGTATCCAAATCTGCATCTTTGACACACAAAAACCTCTTCAAAATAAGAATATTAAGGCGACAAAGCTAGCCTCAAGAAATTAGAACATTTCAGGGTTGTCTATGTAAATTTTAACAGGGCCTTTTGGACACAGACATTTTCAGCAGTGCTGCTACTGGCAGCTGGAACTCCTTTGTCTCCCTCTCCCGCAGCAGGGGCACTGCTGGTGTATTTGTGGTTGCTGTCTGTGCACACCAGTGCAGGGCACTTGGTGCCACCCTGCCCGTGCTGGCACTGGTGCCAACTGCAGAAGGGTGACTTGTATTTCTCAGGCTGGCCCCTTAATTTGAATTTAGCACAGCAATCACTTTGTGGACAGCTAGTAAACTGGCACTGGTAGAGCTGTCCCTGCTGGACATCTTCCAGCTGCTGTGATCAGGAGAGCACACACTCTCCCTCCCCATGGTGGGAATAGGCTGCAGCTCTGACATTTGCCTTGGGTACTTTGGCACACTTCCCAGGCACAAGCTGTTTCTTTGTTGTTTATCACAGAAATGTCACCTTTCAAACAGCTATCGGAGACATGCAGGTCAGAGCTGACTCTGCAGTAGCTTAAACACTACCTCTCCCAAAATTTCATCCTTGGGGGATGATGCCCATGTCAAAACTGTTAAATCATTAAATAAAAGAGGACTAGGGATTAAGCCAGGCAGCAGCCTGGGTCACATTCATATTATTTAGGGCTAGTTTCCTCTATAGGAGATTAGTCATGTTTGTAGAGAGCTGGTTGGAGTGGTCCAAAGGAGAGTCAGGGGGAGACCTAACAGTTAAGCAGCGTGAATTATAAGGGATACTTAAGCTTGCTTCATTTCACTCTCTTACTTAGTAACACAGATTTAGCTTCTGGCCTTGAAATTTAAAGGGTTTCATGATGTCAAAAAAAAAACAAACAAAAAAACACGTAGAAAAGACATTTCTTCACCTGCTGACCGGATCTCTGCAAGAGTAACTACTGTACTAGCAAGGATTTCTTCCAATACAAATTGGAAATGTCCCACATAAATAAAAAAAAAAAAATAGATATCAGATGCCTACCTCATGTTTCTTAACACATTATATGTGTCCTGTGTCATTTTCAAATTTGTGAAATTGTCATTCTCTAAATATATTCTCCCTTACACACATTTGGTTGGTCTGAATCATACCCCTCTGATTAGTTAGTTCATCAAAACACATTTATTTCAGATTGTAAAAGGGACTCTGCTCCTTGCTGAAGTCTCAGAGAATATGCCCTCTTACTATATGAGCTAATTTGCTCATTATTACCAAAACAGATTAGTCATTTGACTCAACTATGACCTGTAGATAATTTTTTTTTCTTCCTTTAAGAGCATTTTGAGCTGGAAACAAAAAAAAAAATCCACATCTATTGTTGAAATATACTTCAGTATAGATGGATAGATGAACTCATTGTTGGAAATGATACTTAATCTCATGAAATTTGGCCATGGCCACAGGAGTTCCTTTGAATGCAGTTTCTGAACTTCTGCAACCACACACCACAAATGTTTTCAGTGAGAAGAGCCTAAAGAAGGAGGTGCTTGTTCCATGTTTCAATAAGAATAGATTATAGTAACTCAGGGAATAAATATTTTCCCTGTCAAGTAGTTGGAGTCTTTAATTTATGGTCAGAAAATCCTCCAGAGAGTGTTTTATCCAGACATATCACCCTTTTATCTTTAGTCTTTGTGTTCATGTTTGGCATATGTGATTGTACTCAGGTAGAAGATCTGTTATTTCCCTTCAGATCAAATTACACTCAGTTTCCTAAAACGGAGAGCACACTTTGGGATTTCTGCTTGTGGTATCTTTTTTTTCACTCTCAATGTATTCACAAGATTTCTATAAATTATTCAAATGGTAATTGTGGGCAGAGAACATAAGGCAAGGAATCCTAGATTCACACAGTACCAAAGGAGTTTGAATTTCATATACAGAGTAAGAAAAGTCTCAAATTACAAAATTACTCTAAAATCCTCAGTGTTTACCTGTATGCGTTTAAAGCTGAGGTATGCATAGTCTACACTATATTCTTGATTATTTCAGGATCTCTCCAATCAATATAAGTTTTATTTTCCTTAAAATACCATTTATAGTGACTTTCATATGTGTGAGACAAGTATGAAAAAAGAAGGTCAAGAAGGCTTTTCAGGCACAAACTTTGAGAAATGGCAGATTTGTGATCTTCTCTATAATAAAAATATATAACTTGTAGGCCCATAACTTACAAGTATCTTTAATCACAAGATCACATAATATTTTCCCTGATTTATTTTATTTTCTCTCTGTCTAATTTCCTGGTGGATTGTAGAATCAAAATGTGGGTTATTAGTCTTGAACTAATGACTCTTGAAATATTTGCATCAGCTGTAGAAAAACATTTAAGTGATCTTTGTCAGTTGCTTTAATAGCAGAGAACAGCATTAGGCTTCCCTTTTTTTTTTTCTGGAACTGTTCCAGAGGTTTAAAAGGCATCCTCTTAAACCATAAAGGTTAAACTTGCTGACTGCAGAAAGGTGGTGATGACACTTGGGGAACTTGGGTTCCATTCCAGGCTCAGTGCCTGAACAGACGCAGTGTTTACGGTTCATTCCTCACACACAGAGCCTTATTTGCCCCATTGCCTCCGGTCTGTCCCATTCTTGTCCTTATTCTATTGCCTTATTGTCTGATCCATTTGCCTGGCTTCATGTCCTTTCCTTACACGTTTTATCTGAATTTTGATTCCTTGCACAGTCAGCTTCTGCCCCTCCTCCTCTCCCTGGTTCTCATCCAAGCTTTCTTTTTTTCTCTACTTTGACTTCATGCCAGCCTTCCTGCCCTTCTGTCCCACTTGCTTACAGTCCCAATCTCCCTTGTTCAATCTCAGTGGTTTTTTCCTCATGTGTCACTTTCTTTTTTCATTTTTCTGATTAGTCTGCCTCTACCTACAGCCTGGCTCCTTGCCATATTTCTCTTCTTCCCTTTCACTTCATTTATTTCATGCTGTTAGTTCCAGATTCCAACTTTTTATCAATGCCTTTATCCATTCCACACACTCCCCTTCAATGCTTTCTACCCTGCTGCTAGTCTTATTCCCACAACCTACTTTTTCTAATCTGTTCCACTTTGCTGACCACAGTTGGTTCTGGTCCCCTTTTCCCTTTACTCAAACAGAAAAAAAAAATATCTTCCCAATCTATATTGTATTAAGAAGGGAGATGAGTTTCAGATATCATTTCATGTATTTAGATCAGTACTGTGGATTAGATTTGCAATTGCAGAGGAAATGCTATTTAGCCTCTGAACATTATTGCTCTTTTTTAGGGCTTTACCAATGAAATTTTGTCTTTAAGAGACACACAGTTATCTAAGGCACACTATTATGTAATGGAGAACAAATACACAATCTTAGAAGCTCAGTTCAGCATAACTCTAATGGCTTAATGGTTACATTACTCCCTAATGCTGGGAATCTTGGAATTTATTTCACTCCCCAGGAGTAAGATTCTTAACCTACATTTTTCTTCTTCATGTCCTTGATACTTGGTAAGGTGCCCATTTTAACCCAATTTATTTAGTTAAATAGCCTCCAATGGTATTCTAAGGAGTTATATTGCTCCATGACTTATCTAATCTTATTTATTCAATCTATGGAATATAAGGTTAGCATTAAACTACAGCACTTCTGTCACAGAAGCTTAGTAATTATAATAATAACAGCACTAATAAAAATGGAAACTACTTCCCTGATTTTTATTTTTTTTATTGCAAATCTTTTCAACATCCAACTCTATATCTAAATAGAGCAGCTGTTACTAGTTCTAATAACATGTAGGCATACAATGGACTGTACCAGCAAAAAGAGGCTCCCTGATCTATCCATTATAATAAAAAAGTGTCTTACAAGCATTAGGTAGCTGATTTTTTAAAAGTTTCAAAGTTTTGAAACTTGGTTTTTTTGATGATTTTCCGAGCAGACAGCAAAAAGAATATTCTCAGCCTATGGAATTCATCTTCTACTTTAAAAAAGTCTTCAAGTCATACAAACACTGGAGCTCACAAGGACAACTAAAATATTTTTTCCACACCTAGTTATGAGAAGTTCTTCATTTTTGGTTGCTTTATTTTTCTATCTAATTTAAATAAAACCCCAAAACCTAAAAATTATAAGCATTCACAGGCAGCTGTCTTAGCAAACTGCCTAACAAAAATCACACAGGTAAACACCCACTTTTCATCCCAGTAAGATAAATTTTAGTCATATTAACAACAGAAAACTGGTCCTTGTGAGTGCAGAGATAGGTCACCTTACTCAGTGGTGATGATTGCAGACTATAATGGTGTAACCAGTGATATTTCTTGTGTTCTGTCTGGAGGTTTTTTTGTGTTTAGTGAACATATACTTTAGATACTAAAATAATGCTTGGTGATTTTACTGTTTTTCACACAATAGTGTGAGATTGAGGGTCAAAGATAATACTGATTTTGATCTAAGACTGTTGTTCCTCTAATTTCTTATTGTACATCATTGTCTCACTGTGGATGAGCACATGATGGGGACCATATTCAGCAAAAATGAAATGATAACCTGAGAAATGACAGCCAGTAGAACAGAATTGCAGGAAAAAGGTGATGAGGGCTAAGGCAGAGAGAACTGAGGAGTGGATATAAAGTGTCTGGGGAATAAAAAATGGAGAAGGAGGTTAGGAACCAAAAGGGAGATGGTGAGCCAGGTCACTTAGGGATTACAGAATATGTCCAATGTTGAAACAGACAGAGGGGAGTGGAGGAGTGGAGCAAAATATTGGTGTTGACAGGGAGGAAAAGTGAAAGACTGAAGGAATTTACTGTTGGGGGTTCATGCAAATTGGATAATGCATATTCATTGCTGTGCAAAACAGCACATGAGGACATTTGCATAAAACCTTCAGCTTTCTGAATTTAGGACTTAAGCAGGTATCTCTCTGATGGTAAAGGAAAGAGAATAAATTATCTGAGATAGTGGCTCTGGGACTGGGACTTGGATAATAAGAGTTAAAAGCTGAGGCAGAGCCAGCATTTTACCCTTTGCAGGTGCTGGTACACATCTAATGTCCTGTACATGGCTTCAGAGGAAAATATCTGAGAAGAGAGGAAGACACTTTTCAGGAATACTGGTCCTGCTCTCCAGCTAATTAATTACCAGTAAAAAAACAGCATGGTTTGAGAGAAGTTTGGTGATTCCTTTGCAGCCTCAAGTGCATGGGGAGGTTCTTGAGGAATGCCTGTCACTCCTTCATGCCCCATATTTCCTATTCTGTCACTGCAGTTACTTATCTGTGGCAAGAGGCCTTGCAGTCTTGCCAACACTGGTACTTCTAAGACTTTGTATTATGAAAATCAGCATTTTTTTATTTCTTTATTTTAGCTAACATTTAATACGTGGTAAAACTTAGTCCCCTTTTTGGCACAGGACAATTGTATTTGGAGGCTTTCTATTGTGCATGTTGCAGTAAATTTACTTATGCTGCCTTATGTCACACAGTCACAGAAGGAGTAAGGTTAGAATGGAACACAGTGGATCATCTGGTCCAATACCCCTGCTCAGGCATGATCATTGCAGAGCACAGGATGGTGTCCAGATAGTTCTTGAATATCTCCAGTGAGGGAGACTCCACATCCTCTCTGGATGATTGGTTCTAGTGCATGGTCACCTGCATGTAAAGATGTTATTCCTCATCATCAGGTGAAACTTCTTGTGAATCAGTTTCTGCCCATTGCCTCTTGTCCTATTGCTCAGAACGGCGGAGCAGAGCCTGGCTTCATTCTCTTGACACCCTCCCTTCAGATACTGACAGACATTGATGTGGTCCCCTCCCAGTCATCTCATCTTCAAACTGAAAAGGCCCAACTCCCTCAATCTATCTAAGCAAGGGAGATGCCTCAGTACCCTACTGACCTGTCACTAGGCACTACTGAAAAGAGCTTGTCTCTTTCATCTTTATGCTTTCCCTTGAGGTATTTACCCATGTGGATGAGATTCCCCAGAACCTTTGATTCCCTAGGTTGAAGAATTCCAGCTCTCCAGATTTTTTCCTCATATGTGAGGTGCTCTAGTCTCTTACTTATCTTAGTGGCCTTTTGCTAGACACTTCCATGTCTTTTTCGTATTGAGAAGTTCAGATATGCTCACAGCACTGCAGGTGTCACCTCACCTGTGCTGAGTAGTGAGGAAGGATCACCTCCCTTGACCTGTGGGCAACACTCTTCCTAACTGCTGTTCAGGAAACCATTTGCTTTCTTTGCAGCCAAAGCACATTGCTCACTCACATGCAACAAGGTATTTACCAGAACCCCCAGGTCCTTTTCTGCTCAGCTCCTTTCCATTTGGGTAGCCCTCAGTATGTATCGGTGCCTGGGGTTGTTCTTTTGCCCCTGGCCATGGTGAGCTTTGTGAGGCTCTTGTCTGCCATTTCTCTGGCCTGTTGAGGTCCCTTGGGATGGCAGCATAACCCTCTCGCACATCAGCCACTCCTCACGTTTCATACCAACAGGGAACTTTGCCCCATCGACTTTGCCCCTGATCTTTAATGGGATGTGAAACAGGACCTGTTACTGATCCCTGGGGTACAGTGCTGGTTACTGGCCTCTATTTCGCCTGCTGGCCCCTCGGCACCAGCCCCTGGCCCCAGCCATTGGGCCATTTTTCAGTCCATCTGAGCTGTGGAATAGCCCATCGCTGTTGCTCTGCAGCAAGCATCACGGCAGAACAGGCTGTGAATGAGTGTTCACAAAGTAGCTTCGCCAATATATTCAAAACTTCCTCACTAGTATAAGGCACAGTCTAGAAGTACAAAAGTGTCTTAAAATGTATAAGTGATGGCCGAAGTCACAGCCCAATGTGCAGTAGGGACTGGAGCTGCGTGAATGGGAATACATAAAGTGTGGAGAATCTCTGAAGTCCTTTGAAAATGAGGGCAAGGATCTTCTGGCTTGGTGAGAAAAGAAGGAGCCAGGGGAATCTAAAAGGTGAGACTTTCAGATTAAAGTGTGAGACGAAAATATTCTTTGCAGTAGTATTCTCAACAGTCAGAGGGTGAGATATCTATTAAGAGATGTCAGAAAGAGGCAAAAATATTGCAATTTGAGCAGAATACCAGGAAAAGAGAGACAGTCATGCTTTATGAATGCTGAAAAGTAACTAATTTTGTATTTTGTGAAGGAGCATATTCAGAGATAATATCTGAAAGGAGAAAATTAAGATATGAGATGTTTCCTGGTGTTCTTTCTAAAAGTACTGAATAAATAGACGAGTATAAAAGAAAAAGCAAGACAAATTATATTTTATAAGCAGATATTTCAAACTAACATTACTGTGGCAGTTTCTGCACAGTGAATCATGACACTGTCTATTTTTTTTTAAATTTACATTAATTGGCAAAGACTACACTGGAAAAACAGGAATATATATATATATACATTAATTTTATTAGGTTCTACAATAATTCATTGGGTATTATGTTATTTCCTGACATAGTCATATCTATGTTATTTGTAACTCTGCAATAGAAATACTTCTGCTCAATGGTAATTTGTTGTAATTATTCTACAAAAATTTCTTCTGTTAGGCACAATTCTGAAGATATGGTAATTGTATTTTAAAATAATTGGTCTAAAACATAAGTGAGTGAGGCAAATTCCAACACGAGAGTGTTATGTATCCAAAAGCAGGTTATTGAAATTGTCGATGACCTGAATATCTTAGTCTTGGTGCCATGCATCAAGGAATCCCAGCAAGAGATATTTCATTGGCAGCAGGAAACAGATCTTGGAGCATGTTATGTTTTGTGGTATAAATCCTAATCTTTGGTAACCCAAAAACCTGCATATTGTTACTAAACTGAAAACATTTAAAGCCTCCTTACTTTAATACGACTACTACCACTTTTCAGAGATTATGCAGTAGCTCCATAACTAAGCATGTTCCTTTTTTCCTTACGAAGACATATATATGTGTATATTTTTACATGTGTTGCAAGTTCTCACATGCAACAAAGGAAAGCAGGGCTAATTGGATTTGGAAATAAGCCTGTTATGTCTTTCCCACATCATGGACTTCGCTGAATTTTCTGCTATTACTGCAAGGAAAGAAAGCCAGCATTAGAAATCTGAGGAGAACAATATCTTTTCTATTTTTATAGAAATTGCAACAATATTTTCCTGCTTTTCTATGATTTGAAGCTTGGTATTTTCTTTGCATTTAATGGTTTCTTCATTATATGGTCGTTTCTAGTAAACTGCCTCCTGTGTTCTGAATCCATATTGATTTTTGTTTTATTGTAATGATTTCTTTTTTGTTTATCTATTTATTTATATATTTATTGCTAGGGTTTATGCCAAATAACTATCCTTTCCCTTAACTGACTTCCAGTTCAGGTCTCATTTATCTCTAGGTCTGTTCTGCTCTGAAGAATCCTTTCTTTCCTTCACAGCTTTTTTTTCACCTGTGCTCATCCTCATCTTTCCTGTCAGTTGCACTTGTTTTATGCATTCTGTTTACTTTAATATGTATCCAAAAATGCGTATAGTTCTGTCATTTAGTTAAAATCGATATTCACATTCTAGAAGTATTTTTTGTTCCTTGTTCAGCCTTCCACTCATTTCTAATCAGTTTATCAGGGTATACATTACTACAGCCTTTGATAGGAAAATATCTCTAGACATTAGTGCAGCCAAAGAAGAACTCACTAAAACAGTTCCTTGCAAGAATTGAAAAATATGATTTAGACTTTTTTCATAATATGATAATCTGCCCTCCCCTACTGTGCTATATTTTTTAGCTTTACTAATAGATTAGATGATTTTGGTAAACAAGATAAATGTGGCAATTTCTACTACTGACTGAAAACAGATTTACTTCTATGATGGTGGCTGTGAGTCAGACCCCTTTGGCAGTGCTGGCACACAGTTCTTAAATTAGTTAGGCATGAAGAAATATTTGTGATCTAGGTCTAACAGGTGGTGATGGGTGGTAGGGTTTTCCTTTGTGAATTTTTTTACACATGTATGAGTGGAAGGAGATCTGGGGGTGGAGGTTTGCCAAGGGTACCCTGAAATCGTAGGAGAATTGAATTTTACTCTGCTGCTTGTGATTTATAGAAATGTGTTTAGTAACTGCACAAGGTGGTATTTGGGGGGGTACTGCCTGTGGTTTATCATATGATTTCAGATAGTGCAGGAAGGAATAATCTGAGTGACAGACACCTGTCCTACTTCTCCCATTTCAAACACCTCTGGTTTTGCCCATTTTAGACCAATATTGTGAAGCTGCTTTTGATGCACCAGGCAAATCCCAATCTTCTTAACTGCAATAATGAAAAGCCTTCAGGTAGGTGAAAATCCATGTACATAGTATATGTATTAGCTATTGTGACACTGTTTTCTTTCCTTCCTGCTTTCTTAGCTATAGTTTATCTTGTGTGTAGGGTTATATACACATACATGTGTATAAATTCTTACGTATATAGCTGAAAACTGCTGGTCATGGTAATACAGGATAGCATATCAAATGACAGCATGTCCTTCAACTTGTTTCATTCCCTATTTATTTTTAGCTATGTTTCTTACTTCAGAGTTCTTCCATGCCTTGGTGGTAGCTGCATTTACATATTTTTGGTGATTTTTCATTGAGTTCCTTTCTGTCCAACTGCTCATAGTACATGGCCTCTTGAGTTGGAATTTCTATAGTTATTATCTGAAAACAAATTCAACACCTGGTTTTGAAGTGCAGCTGCCTTGTTTACCACAAAAAGCTCCTTCCTAAACCAGAGAGCAACAGGGAGATGAAACACTGACTCTAAAAATAATTGTGGACTCTATTAGGTTGGAAGGGACTTTAGATCAACTGGTCTAACATAGAGATCAAAGCAGACCTAATATCAGTAATGCTAACTAGCAGCATGGAAAAGAACACATGGTTGTTCAATATTCTATGCATAGGACAAAATGAAAATGGAACTCAGAAATGTAGATAATAGAAACTTCCTGTCAGATGATGGATGAAACTTCCCATGCATAATAAATCAAAATATGTTATGCTTCAAATGCTGTATTTCTTACAAATACATTGACAAGGAACTTCATGACACTTAACCTTAGAAGAGTTGTTTGTGGCTAGATTCAGTTTTCATTTGTAAAAAAGGCTGTAGACTAAACTCAGATAATCTAAGAATAATAATTAGCTAACCATATTTAATAGGTATTTAACACAAACTGCAAACATCAGGTCTGCAAACAGAACTGATTTCTGCACTTCTGTATGTATAAAACATAAATCTTGTTTGTAGAAATTTAAAACATTTGAAAAGGGTTTAAGTGCATCTTTTCACAGAAATAAAGTGTTTAGAAGAGATGTTTTGTTTTTTTCTGAAGTTCTGTAAATTATTGAATACTTTGGTTTGCTACACAGAAAGAATGACTTTGAGGTTTTGCAGATGACAACTTGAGTCTGTACTGAATTTACTTTGCCTTTGTTTTCCCAATAATTTCGAGTATTGTTTTGTCATATCTGAGCAACTCCTTTTGTGTTGTCTAGCCACATGTTTAGTCTTAATCTGATCTAGAGATTTTAATTCAAAGGACCTTTTCTGCACCATTTTCTTGTCTGATATCTTGGTGTTCCAATGTCTTAGATGTTGCAGCTTCTGATTTTATTGAGGAAATGCTTCTGAAGGCTGAAATTGTTTGGGAGGAAAAGATGAAAGACCCTTTAGCTGTTTCTACTTTATCTCAAGAAGAGCCATATGAAGAGATCATCCATGATTTGCCCACAATTTCCAATAAACTGTAAGTAAGTGCTGGTGTTGTTATAGAGCAATTCCCTGTAGCCAGATTATCCTTTGAACCATATCTGTCAATCTGTGAATCCTATCTGTGTGTGCTTGGGGATATCCAAATCCCATCTGGATGTGGTCCTGGGTAGCTCTCTTTACACGTCCCTGCCTGAGCAGGATGCATGGACCAGGTGCCCTCTAGGAAGTCCCTTCCACTCCCAGCCATTCTATGATTATGTGTGATTTGATGGATTAAGTAACTTTCCTTCTGGAACTCTCCTGGACCATCTTCTGCATTTGTGTAATATCTTTTTGTCAATCTTAGTTTTGTAATTATAGATTATGAATAATAAAATATATTATTATCATTTCCAGCATAAATTACCTGGTGTTGCCTTATCAGAATTATTAGAGGTTAATACTGTAGACTTGAACACCCTTTTGTTAAGGTAGATGGGTATAGTGTAAGTAAAACTATCATTGCCTATGAGAGAAACAATGAAGGGAAAAATCCTAAAAGAGAGAAAAATCAGATATGTGATTGTAGATGAAATGATACTGGTCAAAATTATATTTGCAAATTTACATGTAGATTTGTGCTGCTTAAAATTCAAGTGGAATTGAATAGCACTTAGCAATGAGGACTTAAAACTTAGTATTAAAAAGTCAGTTTGTATTTTAAATTGTAAATTTTGATACTTTTATATTTCCTTGTGAATCTTAAAAAGAGATTGCCATGGGTATATGAAAAGAGGTGTGCAATAGATATGAAGCACTATTGGCTGTTTTATGGTAGTACAAGACATACTGATTTTTCAGATTCTTATTTCCAGATACTGTGATCCAGCAAATTTTAAAACCTACAAGTGGTGTTTTTATATAGTTTGAAGTTGCTGTATATTTGAAGTATATATTTGTTAGTTGCATAATCTTGGAAAACACCAACATTAGTTTTTCTGTAGTAATCACTAAAGAGTATGTGAGGAAAAAAAATAAATAAAACCCCTTATAGAGAGACAGATAAGGTATATATGCTTCCATTTCACAGCAGTTATAATTTATGGTTGGAAGAGTGTGTTTGGATACATTAAAATTTGGAAGAGATGATCAACTGTCATGATATGATCAATCTGTTAAATTCAGAACTCCAAGGGATATACTGATATTTAGTAAAGACTGCATATTTCATGGATGGTAAACACAGTGTGTTGTTTCTGCTTCATGATTTGTAGTCATTAATACATGTAGCTGAGTATATGATACTAATGTTTATGAAATTACTAATTTTTCATGCTCGTTAATTCCTTATGAAATAAGCAATTCTCTAGTCTAACCTGTTGTTTCAATAACATAAATCATACTCCTCAAATTTATGTGGACTTCTACTGTCTTTTAAATGAAATGTTTCATTTTGAGGCCTTTAGATTCTGAAATGTAACTAAATTTTTTATTTTTAATTATTGATAAATTGAACACTAATAGACAATAGGTCACTCTTGTGCCTATGTAGTGATGCTTAGCAAAAGTTATTCATAAAGGTTTTAGAGATTTTGAGAACTTAGTCTTTATTCTTCCATTTAGATGATACATTTCCATGTGTTTTATATTCTAGATGTTTTTACTGTGATGCACATATTGTACTGAATATTGGTTTAAGTGCTAACACCTATTAACCTCTAGAAGATATGACTTACACAAATTTTAAGTGGTCTGATAATATTTTTTCTCTACTCTTTCCACCCTGTAATATGTAGATTAGGATAGCTAATTTTTGAGAGTTTCCCATGTAGTGACTCTTTATATGACAATAATACAGACCTGCCATGTGTAAAAACCTTCACTGGAAGTTTTGAAAAAGCAAAGTACACTGAAGAGAAAAACATAGAAAATTGATTTAAGTATGGAATTGGGTGGGTTTAGCTTCTATTGCCAACTGTATCCCAGTGTGGTGCCTTCATGAGAACACAGCACCCAAGGAAGCCAAAGCCCTCTTCAGCTCTGGGCACTGACTTTGGCAGTGATCCTTTGCACACAGCCAGGGAGCCATTATCAGGATACAATAACCTTGAAGTAATGCACCTTCAGCACACTCTTCAGACTTTCAGCAGTCTTGGGTTTAGAGGCTTGCTCAACCAGAGTTTTGCAGTACCTATCTATCAGGCCTGCTATCAGTGCAGGAGAGTATCAGCTGGCCAGCCAGCTGAAATGGGAGCATTCTTGGAAGGCAAAATTATTGCTGTATTTTGTCTTTGCATGTCTCAGCTATCACTACTGAATATGGAAAATTGTTAGTGAACTATACCACACAGGGTTCCATGTTACTTATAAATCCTCTAATCTTAAATTATAGTGGTTGAAAATCAGGTGTCATCTCGAAGCTAGTTATCTCAGCCCTATTGAATCATGCTTGTAATTGTGAAACCCAAAACCTTGCAGAGAGATATTATTCCAAATTATAGTAAACATGTTCCTAAGACACAGTGAATTATCCTCCAGAGTGGCTCCATGCTGCCTGTTAGAGAGGCAGCCTAGATGACTGTTTCAAATTTTTTTTTTCCAATGGCTAATGTTGAAAACAGTTTCATCCTTCATGCTCTGTTAAAACAGAGTCTGTAGAGAGATGTGTAATATACTTGGTTGAACATAAATGCCTGTACTGTTCTTGTGTACCAAACTATTTTTTACTGCTGAAGAGTACTGCACAATAATATCCCACATGTACCTTTGTTTTATTTTTTATTGCATCCATTTTTCATCAGGTCTCCTGATGTAAGAAAGTAATCTGAGTTGGAAAGTTTTACAATAGTTCTAGTAACTCTGTGTTGTGGCCATATTGCTTTGTGGCCATTTCTCAGAAGAAAACATTATTCAAAAGCAGACTCAAAAATGATGAACAAATAATTATAAATAGAAGGTGTTCTGTCAGCAAACCTAGTTTTTGCTGGTTCAAATTTAAATTACAGCATTGATTTCTATAAGAACACTGTGAAGAGGTGACCTGAAAGTCAGATTCTGCTCAGGTAGAGGAAACAAAATTTAGTAGTCAGTATATTTGAAATGTGCTGTTACCAAGCAAACCTGGCTTTCTGCACTGCACTCAATCTCATGGTACAGAACAGGGTTGCAGTTATTTCTTTGTCACTCCTCTTGTCTTGCTCTTTTCTTGTGCTTTACTCAGGCTCTCCACAAGCTGCTGCACCTTTGAGGCCATACCTGCTCCAGCATATTTCCTTAGCCATAACTGACCAAGTAAATTAGCTGAAAGACAGAATTTCAGTAATCTCATGAATAATAGTATTTCAAGTAACACTTGAAGGTTGACCACTGCAGCAAACCTAAAGGCTATGCTGTAAAGTTTTACCAATTTTAATTCTAATGGTACAGTCAGAAGAAATTTGTTACTTCACTGGCAAAAATACCAGCACAGAATACATGAATTGACATAGGTTACAGTTCAGAACATTAAATTGGCCATTTCTGTTTAAAAGTGATTTTAGGCTCATGCTATTGTCACAAAGATCACTGTACTACTACTCCAGTACACAAGTCTTTAGAGCACAGATAGTGCAGTCATCTAGGTAGTGATAAAAATTAAAGAATTAGGAACTTACTCTCAAAGTAATTCTAACTTAATCACGTATATTTTCTGATGCATATTTAAGTAATGATGTGTTTCAAAATCAGCACAAGAACGTGAAATAAAATAGAAACAGATGTGCTCAAGATAGCAAAACAGAGAAGAGATTCAATTTGTGTTACATTTTAATTCTTTTCCATGTAACCATTTATGTAGCACCTGCCTTTTAAATATTCCAGTGTTTTCAAACACTTTTCTAATGTTTAATCTATTCTGAAGTTTTTTTATGTGACTTTTAGAAGTTTTTTAGGCTGAAATTTTAGAAATTATGCACTGTATAAGTGTCAACTGGCTTAGAAATTGTGTGAAACATCTCAGAATTGCCTGTGGAAGGATTACATAAATTTTCTCCAACAAAAACTATAAGCTCAAAGGGTTTATGAAAATATTCTTGCAGATTCTCCCTTGATATAATTCTCTTACCAAATTATAAGGTACCTAAGTGCTTCCAATATTGATGATAAAACCTCCAAATATTTGATTGTCAACTTTTATGTTTCATATGATTTTTTTTTATTTTCTTTTCAAATGACATATTCGAGGATGGCAACTTTTAGAAAACCATCTCACTTTATCTAAAAATTCCAGTAAAAATGCAGAATACTTCAAATTAATTCTATACATGAAGATATGTTTGCATATAAATTAAAATCATTGTTCCTCCATATAACATTCAATATTTTTTCCAGTTGGATAGGCAGGTTCAAGTAATATTACTCTAGATAACACTTCTTCCTGTCTACTGTGTGACATTATTTTTTACATAAGTCTTCCTTTGTGGTTAATTAGTTATTAATTATCCCTTAATTATCCATTAATTTTCATAAAAGAAGACAGTTCATGCTAATCTACTTGCCTACATTAACATAAAATCTTCCCTTGCACTGTTCTGTGGTTGAGCTTTCAGGGGCATTGCTTGAATTAATCTTGCTACTAATAGAAATACTGTTTTAAAAAGCCAATGTTTTCTGGAAACATTTTGGTTTAATTTTCATAGTGCCTTCTTGAACCTAAGTCATAATGAACCGTTGGTTTCATTTTGATATGTTTTTTTCTTTCACAGGATCATTCACCTTTTTGTTTTAATATGAATTATATGTCATCTTTTCCATCACATGAAGTCCTATTAATATATCATAAAAGAACATAATGTAAAGGTTATTCTTATGTACAAAAGCACATTAAAGGTGCCTGTTAAATTAGGTTATTATTGTCCTCTTGAGTTGAAAATGTATCTGTCGAAACAGTAGGCACCCATTTCCCCCCCACTTTGTTATGATTTACAACCTGATTCTCTTTTGTGACACCTGACAGGTTTATTTGGTTGTGAGGAATTTATAGCTGAATTTTAAGAAGTGTTTCTAATGCGTATTGAATAGTTACCACAAAAAGGATTGGATTAAATGGGTAACGTTCAAATTCACAGCAAAAAAATCCTACATCTTCACAATTTAAAAGAAACATCATATGAATATTAACAAAGATATAAGCGGCAGTGCTTCGGTTTTTAATATTTAAATTTTGCTTATGCAAAACCCTCTCTTAGTCTGTGATTAAAGAAATTAGAGCAGTTTTAGACAGTAGAAAAAGGCTACTCAGAAAGAAAATTTCATAGTTAATTTTGTTTTGTTCAATTCTGAACTGGATAAGATGTGAATTAATATTAGTTACTTATGTTAATGTCACAGGTGTTTAATTTCTTGTACAATCTAATCACAGATATGTCTTATGCTGATTGCCAAGGTCTGTTCTGCAGTTAAAATTGAAAAAAATGGGAATGGATCTTTTGTCCATGGGACATTTGGTACATTTGTTACAAAATTATCTATGGTATCTAAGCAGGAAATAAGTGTTTATTTTCATCTATATTCTTCTAGATGTTTTACATTTAAATATCTGAAGCTAAACATCTTGAGGCAGAAAACCATTTATATTTCATTATGAAACGTTTAAGCTAATTCTTTCAATATTTACAGACTGAGAGTTTCGTGAAAAGTTTTATTTGTCTATCTTTTTTTTCAGTGGGAAATGACTTCATCTTGTTTTACAATAAACTCTGTCTAGAAGGTGTTTTATCCTTTATTTCTAAAATTATGTATGTCTCAATTCTATATTATGTGTGTATTTCAGTTCTGTTTCCAAGAGCAGCTCTTATCCCAAGTTGCTATCGTTAGCTATGAGTATTCATTTGAGTTAACTGCATAATCATGTTTTATTAATAATCAGTGGTTAAACTCAAGTAAATTAGAGTAAACATGAGATTTGTTTTAACATAGTTTGGGCCTTATTCTATAGTGGAATACGCTATTCCAACATTCCCATATTGAGACCACATTTCCTTTTAAAGAAATTATGTGCACATTTTGGCAAGGAGCTGATGTACACTCCATGAGATTGTCTCATTTGCCCTGTCAGAATCCAGACAATTATTTTTGAAGAAATTTGTATTCTCAGCTTCTGCAGCTGATTCCCTGCTAATTCCTTGGGTGTACAACTCTGAAAAATCATCCAAGATTTTGGCATTGTTATTTTTCAGAAGTGTCATATTGTCTGAACTGCAAGTAGCGAAAGTAACTTTTATGTACATAAAAATAGTTTTAACTTTTATGTGGATGAAGAACACTGCCTGCTTTTCAAGTACTTTCAGGAGTGTGCTATTTTCTTGATTAGTTGGTTTGTTATTTTTACCTTAGCACAAATTCAGAACAGCTTCTTGTCATAAAATGTATCTTGGATATTGCTGGATTAAATGTAAGGTAAAAAGTGATGAATTTAATTTTAATAACTGCAATGGAAATATAGGTACTATTCCATTTAAACATGTTTTTCAAAATAGTATTGTGTAGTTTAACTATATTTTTAAATTCAGTTGCAAAATTGGCTGTTGATTTGTCAGCCATGGGCTGTCAAAAGCAGACTCATGCATATTCTCTTTGGCTTGCTCAATTCTGCTTCAGAAAAGACATGCATAAAGGTGAATTTTAAATCAAAGTACATTGTTCTGTGTCTTTGGGAACAGACCAGCCTATGTGAGCAGTTTATTTCACACCAATTTCTTTTTAGTACTTGGACCAGGAGCTTGTGTTTCAGCCCTGAGTTGTATCTCAGTTTTGTGCTTGTGCCACCCACATTTGATTGTCTGTCATCTTCAGTAGGAGTCTAATTGCTTTGTTGATTCTCTTTGTAGCAATCCCCTGGCTTTACCGATTGCCAAGCAAGACAGTTTGCTGGAGAAAGATACCATGTTCAAAGATGCAGCTAAAGGCTTATGTAAGCAGCAATCTCAAGACAGTGCATCTGAAAATATCACTGTGAACACCACAACCAAACTTGAGCAGGTAACAGCATGCAGTGTCTTGAAATTTTCATTAGTGCTTAGGTCTGGAAATTGTAAACTTAATGTAGCTGAAGACCATAGTATTTTTTTCCCCACACCATATAGCAATATCATTTCCACTGTGGAGCCTTGTCACCTTGATCTCTCCCTGCAGTCTGTCTGGCCATGCAGAGTTTCCTCTGCAAATTGAACAGCTGCTTCCTTGCCAGCTGCCAGGTGGCAGGTCAGGGTTCTGGGGAGGGCTCTGAGCCCCTCAAACCTATTCACGGGTCACAACAGGGAGGGACAACCGTTGGCACTACCCAGAGCGCACGCGTGTCCCAAACTTCGAGTTACAAGAGAAACACAACCTGGAAGACTGAAAAAACAAAAAGAATGTCTAAGGAATATCAAATTGCAAAGTAAGTGGCTATAGTTCAAAGCTAGGAATTGCCAGATTTACAGCTACAGTGTTAACTCCCTTTCATGCGATAATGCATTAAATTATCAGCACTGATTATTTGGATACACTTTACAGTTTCCTCCAAAGAAGGACAACCTCATCCAATATATAGGAGGAATGCAGAAGGAGGCAATTATCTATTGCTTATAAATCTGGCACATCCCATGTTTGAATGTTTAGGACTTAATTTTATTTTTAGGTTTTTCTTTGTGTTTGGTTTGGTTTTTGTTTTGTTTGGACTTTTTTGTGATACAAAGGGGTTTATTTTCTGTTACATACATTTGGGAAACACATTTTCCAGAAATATTTAGCCACTTAAGAAAAAGCTACTTTAGCATCAAGGGGGGTAGTATTTCCATTAAAAATAATTTACTGTGCATTTGAAGCTTAACAAAGGAGCAAGATACAGGTTTGATTTAAGCCACATTCGGTTCAAAAAAACTTCATCTCTGTCTTGGCAGAAGAACTCACGCTCCTCTGCTTTTTATTTGGATGTGTTTCAGAGGAATGGCTTGATCATACGAGATCAATCAGTGCTTCCATATGTAAATGATATGAGTCAATCAGGGAAAGAACTTCGGCTTAGGAATCCTGTGGAGTTCTCGGTTCCCTATCCAGTCAGAGGATACCACAACATTTTTTACACTTGGCTTACATCTTGTTTTCATGTCATGCAGTTTCTGATGTTGTTGACTGATGTGATTTGATGGAAGCTGCCATTCCAAGGGACAAGCACTGCTAGTCTGAAAAGTGAATGCTTGCAACCTTTTAAGGAGGAATCCTCCTATAATTGTTGGAAAAAAGAGGGGAGTATTTATCTTATGGTCTTGCCAAGACTATTGCTTTCTTCTAGATGTTCAACAGAAGTGTCTTCAAGAGCGCAGATACTCCTCTCTGCCTGATTCTCTTTTGATGTAAACCTATCCAAAATTATTCAGGTTTTCATTAAGTCTAAGCTAAACTTTTGATTTATAGTTTATGCACTAAAACATACACAGAAACTGAATAAAAACAGCTACTCTTCCAGGTGAAAATGAGCAAATGTTAGTGTTGATGCCGGTAATTTCATTCTCCACCATGACTTCGAATCTCCTTGGGGTCCCAGGGCAGATTTTCAAAAGCACTCCTATTGTTGCACCATGCTACAGTGGAACTTCCATAATAGTTACAATTCAAAGACAAGAGAGCAGACTTAAAGATTAATCTCTTTTAGCTATTTTTTTTTTTTGAGAAATTTCTGCAAGAAACAGTCTGAAATTCTGTTCTAAATAAGCCAGGAGTGTGCATCTCATGTTTTTTAAAAATAAGGAAAATTAGAAAATATCTGTAGTTGCTGAATTTGGAGTGATTCTCCCTAGCATAGAATGATAGGAAGAGTTCTGTCTGAGAAATTTTCATTAACGGGGGATAAGTTAGAAATTATTCTATTTTAGTGGGTTTTTAAATGACTGGTTCTATTAGAAAATAATTAAAACTACTTTTCAGTTGGCAAGGGTTTAATGAGCTTTAGCTTTTATGAAGGAAAGAGAGTAAACTTCCTTAATCACTTCAGGAAATAGGTACGTGTTAGGAATGTAACAAGTCTCTAGATTTTGTCAAATTCAAATATATAATTTTTTCTTTTGATGTAACTGTGATCCTGTAAGTAGAGGGATTGTATTCTCTACTACTTGCCATGCCTTATGAACTCTAGGTATATGTGTATCATGTCTGTATTTGTCTTAGTAATATTTAGACCTTAGTTTTCAAAGATGAAATTTATTAAACACTTTTTTTTAAAATATTTTTTAATTTCACAAATTGGGAAGTAAAGTTCTTATTTAGTGCTGATACTGAAGAAAATCTTTGAACAACCACTTCCCACTGTTTCTGCCTTTTGGGTATCCTAATCCTATTGAGTTTCTAATGAGTTGTCTCTTATTCTTACCAGTTGCATTAAAACTACACTCAAAGTAATCATTTTCTGTTTAATTTTTAAATAGGTTATGTGGAGTCATTACTTGGATTTTGCATTCATATATTATTGAAATACATCAGGATGATATTTTGTATGCTTTATGTCAGAAATACCACACATTCTTAGGCAATATGGCATGCAGATTAGGCCTTTATTGGGGGATCAAAAATAAAACATTCATCTTAGCACGTTTCAGACATGACTTTTTAATAGAAAAAGCCTGTAACATTTTTGATTTGGAAAGAAATAGCTGTTCAAATTTATATATTATGTCAGGAGTTTTTAATTGCAAAAATGCTGAAAAAGAGCCTTAAGAAAATATTATTTCCCATGATGTTTTCTATTACTTGAAGTATAGGAGATGGACATGAAGGGACTACTTCAATAAAGCATTTTGGACCTCTCTTAGCTTGTATTAGCTATTGTTTTTTTCCTAGGTAGAAGGTGTTCTTTGATCATCAGCAATGTCAAGATCTGTGCTCCCAATCAAAGAAAGCTATATGAATAATTTCCAGAATTTTATCTTATTCTCAATTTCTCTTCCTCTCGTCTTGGAAGGATGGTTTTTGATAGTAGATTCACATTAGTGCCTTGGAAATGAATTACATATTCCATGCTGCAAATAAATATAAATTAAATATTTTCTTTCTCTTAATTGAGTCTTTTTTAAAGATCTGAAATTGTCTCATGGTTCTTGTTTATGTATTGTTGCCACATGAACTGTGAAAGAGAGTGTCCTCGATACCCTTTGGATTGTTTCAGTATCATTTATGACACAAAGACTCAGCTGTGCATAACATAATATTACACGTAAGAGCTGGGATGTATATATGTTTCAGTAACACAAGTATGTAAAAAATGTATATAATTAAATAATATAGATAGCTACATATTTATATATAAAACTATATATAAATAACTATGAAACTATATATAGTTTCATAGTAAAGACTATTATATGAGCAGATTCTGAATGTTAAGTGTATATAATTTAATAGAGTAAACAGAAATCTTCATTGTAAGCATTAAAAAAATCTAAAAACTAATCACTCCCAGAGGTGTAGTTATATTGGAACTTATGCTGTATGTATGGCTATTTTTCTTTTATGTGCCATAATATATACATCATGCAATTAGAACAATAGCCAGATAGACGCATTGAGCTAAAAAGCACATCTATATGATCAGAAAAGTGGATTGGAATGGAAGTTTAGGGTGCCCATAATAATGTGTATAACATTTACTGTTAAATCAAATCAGTTGTGAGTTTAAAGGATTTAGAGTTTCTTATTTCTGTGTGATTATTTGCTTGTTGAACTATGAAATTTGATGCAATGAGTCAGGTAGAAAATGTTGAAACACCAAATCCTGAACTTTGTAGAAAAAAAGAGTTGAAAAGATTTTGATTTCCTCACTTGGAGTTTTACTGAGCACTTCACATTTCTAACCATACCCACAGAACAAGCATTTTTTGCCATGCCTAGATTATGAAAAAAATGCAAGCCAGTGCCTGTTTGCTGGCCTAGGGCTATGTGGGATGAGTCCATGAGTAAGGCAAAATATTGCTCCATTCAGAGATGGGGTTGTGTCTAAATGACCTGTTGGAAATGATTATTGTCATGTGATCTGAGTGATACCCAGGTTTTATCTACATGAGTGTTAGCTGGATAGGAATCAGAGAAGTATAAGGAAGTGTGCTAAAATGTTCAAAAAATGTGGAGAGTCCCAGGGCAGTTCTTTTATCCAGACCTTGCTTTTATTTACAAATTTATATTTATTTATTTNAGTTTAAAACATTTTGATTTCCTCACTTGGAGTTTTACTGAGCACTTCACTTTTCTAACCATACCCACGGAACAAGCATTTTTGGCCATGCCTAGATTGTGAAATAAATGCAAGCCAGTGCCTGTTTGCCGGCCTAGGGCTATGTGGGATGAGTCCATGAGTAAGGCAAAATATTGCTCCATTCAGAGATGGGGTTGTGTCTAAATGACCTGTTGGAAATGATTATTGTCATGTGATCTGAGTGATACCCAGGTTTTATCTACATGAGTGTTAGCTGGATAGGAATCAGAGAAGTATAAGGAAGTGTGCTAAAATGTTCAAAAAATGTGGAGAGTCCCAGGGCAGTTCTTTTATCCAGACCTTGCTTTTATTTACAAATTTATATTTATTTATTTACAAATACATAGCAGAGGTTTAATCTTCGTAGAGATAGATTAAAAGAAACTCATTCTATGGCACAGATGTTCTGAGTTTTGATAGCACTCAAGGGAGTGCAGTGAAGGCTGCTGCCTGCTTTGTTCCTGCATGCCAGGTGAGCACACTATTAAGGAAAGGAGGCCACAGACTTGTCTCTCTGCTCTTTCTCTATAAGACACTGTAAAATGTTCTTGGAATTCTTTTGTTAATTTTTTTTTCTATTCCAATGTATATCATCAAACACAATTGCCAAAACGTAATTTTATTTTTTTTTGCAAGTGGAATTCTTGTTTTCTTGTCAGCTGTACATCCAACTGCCATGATTAAAAACAGTAAGAGCAAGAAATGCCATCTTCTGTGTGACAGAGGAATCTTCATTCACTTCAATGGGGTGAGGAACAAACCTCTCCAATAGATTGACATACACCTGTAAGGCACAGGTAGTGAAATCAGAGTATCAGGTTTTCTGAACTCGACCTTGAACCTATGGTGACTGAGTTGCAGATTAGATTGTGTCAGATACCGAACATGAGTCCCATATGGCCTTTGGGCTCTTCCCCACAGCAGAAGCATGTTCCATGTTCCCTCCAGTACCTCCAGTCTGCTTCTGCCACTCATCTCCTGTCACTGACAAAAACTGAAGCTGCTGAGGGGTTCACCAAAAAAGACCAGTGTCTGCTTTTCTCCTGAACCTTCATTTTAAGCACATCAATAAAAGAAACAAGTTTCATCTTGATTGTCCTCTCTCAAAATAGACTCTGGGTTATTGTAATAAACTCTGAACAAAGTAATTAATTCTTCTGCAGTTCATGCAAGAATTTTCTGTTTCTGGGTATTTTGCTGACATAAAAAATTAATCAAACTACATTTTAAGTGTAGATCATTATTTATAAGCACACTGCTTAATGTGTCAATGTTTATTTTGTCTTTAATAAAATTTCCATTATCACTGATTTTTTTTCTTCCGTCTCCCGTTTTAAATGTAGACCATTATTTATAAGCATACTGTTTAATGTATCAGTGTTTATTTTGTATTTAATCAAATTTCCATTATCACTGATTCTTTCTTCTGTCTCTTATCTCAGTCTTTGGGATCTTTTTTGTTTCATTATGTTTTTATTTACCCTTGTAGAGTTTATATTATTCACCCTAATCTCAAAAGTGTTAAACAGTTCCACTCACCAGTTTTGTCTAAAGTGGACACTTCTGATTGTTTTCTGTTTTCCATAACAACACATTTCCAATTACTTATTAACTTCTATTCTGCAAGAAAAATTCCAATACAATTTCAAATCCCATATGATAAAGAGTGGTCTGACATCTTGGTTAAATGCTGCAAGAAATACTTTACAAGTCCACTATGGTTAAATGCTGCAAGAAATACTTTACAAGTCCACTAACTAATTTCTTCATTTCTTCTACTATAAACATTTAATGAAGAGAGCAGGAAAATTGCATTTGATCTGAGAATCTTTATGGGTTTAAAAATTGCAAATGGCTCTCTGGTATATTCTTAAGAACCCATCAGACTCATAAAGTTATACACCATAGCATTGATATTAATTATTATATTCCTCCCTTGATTAATGATGTGGATTTATTTGTGAGCAACAACTTTCTGGTTTCCTAATGCATTTTTTTCCCCATAAATTCTAATGGTCTTGGTTTATACTGTAAATTAGAACATTATGGTACAGAATGATTCATTGTGAAGTTACTTTAATTTGTGTTTTCTAGATCAAGCTAATGCCTCCAGCTCCAAATGATGATCTGGCTTCTCTGAGTGAGCTAACAGACAGCAGCCTGCTTTACGAGATTCAGAAGCGTTTCAACAATAACCAGATATATGTGAGTTGCTATTCACATATCAATAGTGTGCTTTTATTAAAAGACTAAAGAGAGAATAGGTAAAACAGGATTACTATCATAACTAATGGACAGTAACCTGCCCCATACTCATGACTAGTTTTAAATGGATGAGAGCATGGGTATGTGTGCAAGCCCTGCAATTCCTCAAGTTTGTGTAGGAAAAGGAGAAATAAAAAATGGAATATCACTTCAGACAGGTTTGAATACTACTTGTGTATTTTTTTTTGGAGTAAGTAAGTTGGTAAACACTGATGAACACACTTGTCATGAATGAGTATTTTAAGGTTGCTCAGATCACAATGTGGTTGGGGCAGGGGTGCACCACCATGATTTGTAATCTTCCTTCTCAAACTACTGAAAGAGCCCTCTATTTTCAACACTATGTTAATTTAATAGAGCATGATTACTGGAAGTGTAAAAGAAATTTAGATTTAAAAGGCTTAGTATTCAGCATGGGGAATTTAATTATTCATTTCTTCCATCATCAGAGAAATAGTTATATTGTAATGTTAATCATCTAGGTACAAAAAGAAATTTTTGTATCCCTGTCCATTTCTTGCACATAACTTATTACTAACTTACTGAACAGCTGAGTGGAATGTAAATGTGAAACATGAAAATTATTTTCAAATTTTTAAGTTCATTACACTATTTAGAATAAAGGAATATAGGAAACTGTTATGCTGCCGTGAATCCTTTTGAAATTATGGGAAAATCAGTTTTAGGTGTTATGGCATTGAATGGTAAAAAATATTCTGGGATTTGGAATCATGGATCAAATGCTAAAAAAATACTAATTACATGAGCATTTATTTTTCTTTATCTCACTTTCAAAGATACCAGATAACTTTAACTGAATTAATGAAATTTCACAGAGGAAGACTTTTATTTTAAGATACTGAAGATTTTACCTGAAAGGATCTTCTACTCTGGAATTTTCTTAGCTTAATAGAATTTGTAGGCAGCAATCACTAGTGTTCTGCTCAACATCAGCTGCTATGCTTTGGTAGAATGTCAGTATCAGTGTTGAAGATGCTTTCATCTTGACTTGGTTCTTAGACTTACAAGGAAAAGTCCTTGGGCTGCAATTCCAAGTCAGAGTCCTCACTAGCACTAAACACTTCCTGCTTCATGTTTTTCTGAAACTCATTCTGCCAGAAAACCCAACAGGGAAGGCAGGGTGGGTGAGGAGGGAAATAAATTGATGCATTCTAGAAGAAAACCAGTACATTCTATGAAAAACAGTATTTTCCACCTCCCCAAATCAAAATGCTTCATCTTGAAAAAGACAAGACTGAAACTGTTCACATGATGCTTGGCTGTCTGACCTCTTTGGAGACAGAAGTCTGGCAGTTTTTGCATTCTAAGATTGTAATACAGCAGCAGCCATTTATGTGGAATGAAAAGTACAGCAGCAAGAGTGACCTACAATCTTATACTCACGTGTATAGAATTGTAGGATGGTTTGAGTTGGAAAGGACCTTTAAGATCATCTGATTCCAATCCCCCTGCCATGGCCAGAGACATCTTCCAATAGAAGATGTTTAACTCAGGGCCCCATCCAACTTTTCCCTGAACATTCCCAGGGGCACTCACAGCTCCTCTGGGCAGCCTCTTCTAGTGCCTCAGCACCATCACAGTAAAGATTTTTTTCCTAGTAGCTAATCTAAATCTTTTCAGCTTAAAATCATTTGTCCTCATTCTGTCACTAAAATCTTGGATAAAGAGTCCCCCTCTATCCTTCTTGTAGGCCCCTTTAGGCATTGGAAGGTTGCTATAAGTTCTCCTTGGAGCCTTCTCCAGGATAAATAATCTCAACTTTCTCAGGCTATCTTCACAGCAGAGGTTTTCCAGGCCTCTGATCATCTTTGTGGCTCTCATCTTCTCCTAACAGGTCCATGTCCTTCCTGTGCTGGGACCTCAGAGCTGGATGCAGCACTGCAGGCAGGGTCTCACCAGAGCAGAGCAGAGCAGAGCAGAGCAGAGCAGAGCAGAGCAGAGCAGAGGGGCAGACTCCCCTCTCTCACCCTGCTGCCCACGCTGCTTCTGATGCTGCCCAACCCACTGCTGGATCTCTGGGCTGCAAGAGCACAATGCTGTCTCATGTCCAGCCTTTCATCCGTCAGTAGCCTCAAATATGAAATAGTAAAATTTTGCAAACATGCAATCATTAGATGATTTACTGTTTCTGATATGGTCAGGATAGTTTTTCTAGGTGCGTGCTCATATGTTCCTGCACACATACACTTGCATAAAGACATATATGTTTCAATTGCTCCATTTTATCCCACAAGCAACATACTTAAAAATATTTGCTTTGGATTACCAGTATAGGGTTTCTAAATTATGTCACCTATTCCATAAAAAAAATCACTTGATGAGCTTGTTTATGTGGTAGGCATGGCAGGAGTTAGATTTGATGATCCTTGTGGGTCCCTTCCAACTCACCAGCTTCTGTGATTCTGTGACATTTTTGTAGTTTAGCAAGTTGTAAGTTACAAATTAATTTTCAAATATCTACCAATAATATATATAGTGCAAATTTTCTCTGCATAATTTTCAGTTTTATGAAGAATTCAGTTTTATTACAAAAATACTAATTAATTCTGTTCAAAATGTAAATTTAGATCTCAAATTCAAACTGTGGAGTTAAAAGCTCAAAATTAATAAATTATGTTTAGCATGTCGTTAGCTAGATTTAAGATGCTTTGCTGAGAGCTTTTTTTGGAAGAAAGGCATTAGCCTTCTTAAAAATTTAATTTATTACTTAATAAAGCAATGGTATCTTGTTTTTTTCAGACCTACATTGGCGATATATTGTTGCTTGTTAACCCATTTAAAGAACTTCCTATTTATTCTACCATGGTAAGCATTCTCTTTTTAAAAGTGTGGATATTTTTTCACAATTCGTTTAATTCATTTGACCTGCAAAACCACTAAAATTAATTAATGTATATGCCCATTTTATGTGGGGAGCATCTTCATTTTAATATATTAGCAAAACCATAACAATTTTTTCCAAGATACAACTTTTTTTTCTGTGTCTTCTTGCTGAAAGAGATAACACTTTGAATGAGCTGGCACTCTTTCAATTGTTTAAAAATAGTTCCTGATGACCTTGGTGGTTTCTGCCACGGTCAAATTTATAGAAATGGATGCATACTTCATACAGTGGCTGTTTGAGTTCACACCCCCTTGCCCAAACATGATTATGGTGAGAACAGCCTTGGGTAGGACACCGAGGCTCAGGATGTGTGTCTATGCTCCATGCCGGACACTGACCTGGGACTCTGCAGCACCAAGAGCTCACTCAGCACAAGCTGAGCACTGCCCTGGGTGGGCACAGGGACAAGGCTTGTCCCAGGCACAGGCAGCGTTTGGGCAAGGGGGATTGAGTCCTGTGAAAACATTCAGGTGTTGTGATCCCTCCTTCACCTTCACCCAGACATTTTAGGGACGCAGTGTTAGCATAGCTGTTGTTTTATCCTCCCCTCTTCTCATTGATGCATTGAGATCACAGAGCTCAGCTTCCCTGACAAGGAATGTTCAGATATGCCTCTTTAACTTTGAAGAATTATAAGGGGTTAAAAATTTGGTAAGCAAGTTGTAATTTGTGATTGTTTGCTGCATCATGTGGCTTTGTGCGTAACAGTAGTAAATCTGAGAGAAAGAAATGCTGTGATGTTCGTGGTAGGAGCAGCAGATTCTGAGTTGGGAATTTGAATTTATTTCTAGGAATGGAAATCATCCATCATTCCCAAGGTTTTAGATGATGGTGTTTTTTCCTGTCACTGTGTATTTTATTTTATATACATGATTTTGTGCACCAAGAGAGAACTGTAAAGAGAAAGAGTTCACATATTAAAATGTTTCCTGAATATTTGCTGCATCTTTACTTCTCTGTGATAATTCTATTTAATTAAGTTCATCATGAGACACTTTTTGTCCTCTAATTGTTTGGGTCACCTTGGATAATAATTGCTTTCAATTCATTATTATAATCTGCACACTATTGTGCATTATGCAGGTATTTCCCAGATGATCAAGAAACCACAGTTGTAAAACCGCTTTGTTTTTGAAATGCTCTGGTGTAAGGCAGCAGCTGAGCTGATATTGTATCAAAGCCTCTAAGTGTTAGATGGTCTATGTATTAAAGTAGTGAACAGTGGTGATGTCAATCCCTCACTAAATGCTGACATGCTATATGATATGGCTCATTAATTAGCATTCTTGTTTCAGGTATGTAGATAGCTGTCAAAAAGTAAAGAAATGCAAACATATTGAGTATGATGCTCTTTTTAAAACAAGTGTGAAGAAATGAAAATATTATCTTATATATTTTAAAAACAGCAACATTTCATGTTTCCTTCTTTTTTTAAAAAATACTGTATGTAACTTCTCAACAATTTTGTTATTGTGCACTGACCACTCACACTTTGTCCCAAAAGAATACTACTAAAATAAATATTTTATAAGCATTATATACTGTGAGATGACATAAAGAATCACACATTAATGGACACTGATGTACTTTGCTTCCTATGAAATGCAATGCAATTGCTAGATGATAATATTATTTCATTTTTACATGAAAATACACTGTACAACTACACTACACATTATCATAGCATTATACAAAGAACATGCAAGTACAGCTTTGAAGGTATCTTAGTCATAGAAGTGCTAGAGCTGGGGTCATGTTGCTTTGTTACATTCCTGCAGAACTTACTTGTACCCAATTAGAACAAATACATTCTTGAAGTTCATGTTAGAAAAATATGTAAACTTGCAACATTTTGCGTTGAGCATACTTGTATGAAGGTTTTTGTTTGTACTTTCTGATATTCTGAAATGATTCCTGGAGAATTGGTGCGGATTTAATCTTTTTTTTTTTTTTGTCTGGTAGCTCTTATGGCCTAACTAAATATATCATGGAGGATTCATTCAGCTACAGTGTTGTAGATGCTCCAGGATTAAATAGTTTAAATAAGACAGGCATGGGACAGAAAATGGTGATGTATCCAGACACCCTCAGGAAAAAAAAAAAAAAAAAAAGTGGATTCTATAACAGATAATTGGATTTACTCAGACTTTAAGGATAGTATATGTTCTCAGCTATGTGTGTCAGGAGTTATTCTATATTGTAGAGAGAGTATTTGTGGGATAGGGCTGTCATGTGTTTAATTAGTTTACAAATACCCTGGTTCCTTTGATTTCAATTTTAACTTTTCATGGGATGTTCATATTTAATTTTGTAAATTTTCAAGATATTGAAAAACTGTAAATGTAAGGTATTAAAAAGTAGCTTACTAGATTTTGTTTTATTTAATGAACAAACCAGTAAAGTCCTCTAGTTATGTTTCATTTTGTACCTTAATTTGACCTTCTGTGTTTAAAGCTCTATTTTCTGTAATTAAGATCTTCATAGCTGTTGTAAAAGTATCACTTTTATACATAGAGAGATTCTGTTCATAATGCTTAAAAAGCTTTACAAAAGAGCCAAGATTAAGGGGGTGAAACATAATTGTTTTGAAATGTATTTATCATTTTAATTTTCTAAAATTTTTCAGGTCACCCAGCTTTATTTAAGTAACTCTGGAAAACTCTGTTCTTCACTTCCCCCACATATATTTTCCTGTGCTGAAAGAGCTTACCACATGCTATTCCAGGAGCAGCGTCCCCAATGCTTTATCCTCAGGTGAAAATTTATCTTTCTATTAATTAATTTGTACCTCCTGCCTTTCAGCTGTTTCCCTTGGGCCACAGCAGTTGAGATTTCCATTTTATTTTTTCCTCTAACTGATTTTTTTCTGTGTACTGATCTCTGTATCACACATTAGAGCAAAATAGAAATGAAAAAGGTTTAATTACATCTCAAGTTCATAAATTCTCTTGGGCAATTGCCACTCCATGTAGCTGCATGTAATTAGGAACAAGAGTTAATGGTAAAGAATTCAAAATGCTGTGTGTGTTTGCTAATATTACATGAATCAGAATTAGAAATAGAATCTATTGACAATAAAAAATGATAAGTCCTTGACTAAATTATGAACCTCTGTGGTGAGGCGCTTGTGTTGGAGCTTGCACTCTGCCTTTTTTTTTTTATTTTTGTGTAATCATGAATTTGTTCTTTAGCTCTCCAAGCTCAAAATGTACTTTAACCTTTAACCTTTATTCTCAGTGTTGTTTCAATGATAAATAACTTCAAGACTGTGAGTAAATGCATTGATCAAGTGAATAAATGAAGGAGGAGCATCAAATAACATTTTATTTGTTTTGGTTGTCCATAAAGAAAACATTTTATAATCCAAGTAAGAAATTCTTACCTGAATTTCATAAGTTCTGTCAGGAGTTCTCATACTTTTGAATATTTATTCCACATTACAAACAAGAAATCACAGTGATCTAGATAGAATCATTGAAGTCAGAGTGTATTGCAAAACTGGGCAGGCTGTAAAATAAATCAGCTTTTTCTTTTCCTTCCTGTTCCTTTTATATTTTCTTTCCATTCTTTGTATTGTGTTCTTCACTTTCCATTTCTTCTGATTCCCCATCATTACCACAGCAGTTATTTCCCCATCTGCAAAGAGAACCAGGCAGCATTAGTGAGAACCTCTGCTGGACAAAAGATAAAGGAAAACAAACTCTGTGCTATAAATACCTTCAAAATGGCTTGAAAGCATTAGATTTGATTGTTTGACCTGTGGTACAAGACAATGTATCTTGACAGCTCTGACAGCCTTCATGTACTGTGTACCTCATGACAGCAGTCAGTCAGTCAATCTCCTATGTTCTGTTCTTTATTTGTCATCCATAAACCTTCTGTTATTTGAAAGTAAAGTTTGATGGGGGTACCTTAAATCCATTCAAACAAAGCTATCAGAGAATATAAATAACATTTCAATTGTGAAACTAACCATAATTCCTCCCTCTCTTCCCTGCCTGTCATCTTGCAGTGGAGAAAGTGGTTCTGGGAAGACTGAAGCCTGCAAACAAATAGTCAAACACCTCACTTGCAGAGCCAGCTGCAGCAGAAACACCTTTGAGACAAAGATAAAACATGTAAGTTCAACATTCCAATCACTGAGTGGAATGAAGCAAAACCTTGGCCTCTTGGATAGGCAGAGATATCTGAAGTGTACAGAAAAAAATGTCAGTTCTGTAGAAATTAATAAATGGCTTGTGTTCACCTTTGAAGTCAAAGAAATAGTGTCAATAGCCAATGATACTATTGTGATATAAATCACATTTTTAAGCCAAATAATCTGGAATGAAGTCCTGGTGTTGTACAGTGGAATGCATTTAAAGCTTTGTATTTCCTCAGTTTAACATCACCAAAAACATTCTGTTCAGTTTAATATTTGTTTTTTGAATGTGTATTTCAATGTATTTTAAATGCAGTGGGTTGCTGCAGTACAGTTACAGATTTGTATTAAAACATTGTTTAGAAATACACTGTCCAATTTAGCTTAATTTTAGAAATATAATTTCCAACTATCATGAAAGATTGATCAGTTACAGATAAAATTACTGATTATACAAAACTCATTCTTTTGTATTAAACAGTTTTGCTTGCATATATTTGTTTCAAATCTAGAAATCTCAGTCACTTGGGAACAGGACTCAGTGTCTTGCTTATGTACTCAGAAAACGAAGAATAAATAAATTATTCTGACCCCCCAAAAGTGTATGAACTTAGTCACTCTTCCCTGGATATATCTTACTATATTGATGGGAATTGGAAATAGTAATGCTCACTCTAGTAGAGATCCTAATTTAATTGCCTTTTAAGATGCCTTAATGAACACTGTTGTCTGGATTCGTTCCTTACAGAAAGGTGGGTCCTTTCCTGATGCAGGTGTGCATAGCACCATTAAATTAATAAAGTTGCACAGGTTAAAGCTAGTGCTGAATTAGTCTAAAGAGCAAATACATCCTAAATAGCATTACTGGAGTGGAACTGGAACCAAAACTAGGCTGACTAGCTTTCTGCTGCCACCTACTGCACAGACAGCTGGTTTAATTAATAATTGTGAAAGGTTTAATTTTTAGAGGTTCTGTGCCACTCCACAGACCTCTTCCTCCCCCAGCTAGTTCATTCAGCTTCATGAAAAGAGTGATGTCAGAACAGGAGTGTATATGCACCACATTGCAATCAACTTCAAGGATGTATAGAGGAAAGTTCCAAAGACAATCTGTCAGAGTTCAAGGGGTATAATCAACTAATTATACACAACAAAACCTGAATACACAAAAAAGGCTATGACCACAAAAGTATAACATGGAAATGCATTAGTGAGACCGTAAAACTGTCTGAATCTGTTTTTTTCCTCTGTTTTTCACTATTATAATCTGAAATAATTCTGTTTGAAATCAATTCTGACATTATATAAAACTTGTTGGGTCGTTAGTATTGAGTGACTGTAGCTTCATAAGCTGTCTTCAAAGATTTTAATACATTTTACTAAGTGTGCCAGCTCCAGGAGTATGAATCCCATCACTCATATCCAAACTACTGAGGGAGACACAAATCACATGTGAACCTTTCACTCACAACTTCCACTCTTCTGACACTGCTTTTTTTGAGAATATTTTGAGTTGTCTTACTTTAACTTCTATTTTGGGAAAAAACCTGTCAAGTATTTTTTTTTTTAATTTCAAGATGGAAAATGGTCTTTTTTTCTTCCCATTTATTAATCACAAGCCAACTTCCCTAATGTTTCTTGAAATATAATTTTCTCTCTTGTTTCTTCTTGACTATTTTTTTTGCAGGTGAACTGTATCTTGGAGGCCTTTGGACATGCTAAGACACCCTTGAATGATTTTTCCAGCTGTTTTATAAAGTACTTTGAACTACAGTTTTGTGAGAGAAAAAAAACATTAATTGCAGGTAAACATAATTTAATCTATTAATTTTGATACCACACGCAGAGTGTTAGATCAGAGATGCCAGTGTGCCATGCACAGAATTGGACAGCAATGGCTTCAGGGTACATGAAGAGGCAAGGGGATTAGGGAATGTCAGAGGAACAACTTCCAGAGCCTGTGAACTGATCACTGTCTGGAGTGAGCAGGGCCCTGTTCTGAGCAACCACAAGGTGGCAGGGAAAGACAAGAAACAACTGATGCCAGTGATTCCTCATGTTTCCCAGGAGGTCACGTTTCATTTTATTTCACAGATCAGCAAACTGAGAAAGCTCTGTGGTGCAACACTGTGAAGTAAGAGTAAAAAATTGATTAAGTTGTTAATTTGTGCATTTGTGCCTAATATTGCATTGGATGTTCTAAGTATCCTTTAAATTAATGAGTGATATACGCTGTTTATTAAAACAAACAAACAAACAAATAAAACAACAAGAAGTATATTCTGGAATACTGAAATTAAAAATAATTTATTACAGCTTAGAGCTTCTTTTAAAACAACTAGGAACCATATTGTTGTTTGTTCTTCCTAGAGTCAAGATGGTGTGAAATTCATTCCTGCTTTCAGAATAGGTGTGAGTCTTCTAATCCCTAGTAAACATTAATTAGTTAAAAAAAAAAACAAAAAAACCACAAAAAAACCCCGAAATAGAAGAAAACTGATCAAACTTTCATGAACTTTCACTTTGATTCTTAAAACTCTGCTCTTCAAAAGCAGTCAGAGAGAGCTTTCATTTCTGGTCCAATAGGTCATCATTAAGCTACTCAGGGTCAAAGCAAGGTATATAAGCAGAAATAACTACACACAGACAGTTTGCTACTTGCACTGTTCGTGGATGGAAAAGTTATATGGCAAGACACACTTGTTCCAAGTGAATTAGATTCTGTTAGTTAAGCGTTTCCAAATCTACTCTTTTTTTAAAAATAATTTTAAATGTGTTCTTGCTTTCTTAAGAGTTTCCTAAAAAACATCTTTGGAAATATTTCCACTGAAATTTTCTTGAGACAGTTCACTATGCTCTAGAAAATATGATAATTTCTTCATGGGAAATGTCACTGCATGAGAAATTACTAACACTTTTTTCTGGTTTGCTTTATAATGAATGTAGGATAATTGTAAAGGAAATTCAAAACTAAAATGTGTGATTTTGTTTTTCATTTATAAGCTCTTGTGGGAGGAATGCAAAATTAGATATACATTAGCATGGACTGAAGAGTGTCTCAGTTCAGCTTGTAAAAATAAACCTCAGTCCCTAAAGCTAAAATTTTATAGACTCTTTGTATTGTATTTAATTTGAGTATATTGTATTTGCACAGATTTGGGTTTATGAACAGCTTTTCTCAGAACTGCCTGTTTAATTCATAGCCACTGCCTGTGACAGGATCAGTTAACCAGGTTCTTTTGTCAGTTTTCTGGTACACTTAATTCTGTGTTTTCATGATTCTCAAGCCATCAAATAAGAAAATATAAAGGTAGTCAGGTCAATTAACAAATATAAACAAATTACTTATCTACCCTGATATTCCCCAGTTGTTTAAGAATTGAATAAATTATTCTTACCAACTCTGAGGTAGCCAAAAGTTACATAATTTACTGTCAAGAGACAAGCCTTACTACAGGAGAAGAAGTGCATTTTATATCTCTGAAATTTGCAATCTTTTCTCCTGTTTGATTTGCATAGGAGACGTTGCCTTTTCTTGGCCACTGCTAAGCATCACATCTGAGTGAATTTGTCCCAGGTTTAGACCACCATAAATGAGAAAAGAATCAGGCATGTTGCCTTTGGCAGGTTTAAATTCCACCCAGGCATAATATGTGTTTATTTGCAAGATCATTTGAGTAATATTTACTGTCTTACATAAATGAATAATTTAAATATACAGAGCACCTGATTTTGCTGAGCCATAAATTTATCACTCATTGATACTAACGGGGCTAAATATGTCTGATTTGTAAACAAAAATCCAAGTGACATTAGACTGTCTCCATCAAAGGATTTAGATGATTTAAACTCCTCCACAGATGGTGGAGATATAATAGGTGGAGATCCAGAACAGTTTGCTGAGGAAGAAACATGCAAAGTACGTGTGTACACTTTTATTTTAGAGGGCTAGCCCAAGGTGGCACTCCTTGTGTTTTGAGTGGAAACCACTGAAGTTTGTGACAGCTTCTTGTTCATGCTTAAGTTCTCTTAGACTCTAGAAATGCTCTGACTTTAGTCACAAGTCTTATTCTTCTAGCAGAAAGTACAATATACCTAAATAACTTAAATGTTCATCATAGTTTTCATCATTTGGTGATTTGTTCTTTTGCATAACCTGTATTTTTTGCCATGATGTTTTGAAAACAAGGATGGAGAGTTTTAGTGTGGTTCTACTCAAAGCCAGTACAGACATCTGAAGAGTTTTTATGTAGTGAAAAGTTCTATATTAGAGCAAACACTTAGAATAAACTACAGGCCTGTGATTTTATTAATTTTCTAAAATAAATTCAGAATTCAAAGATTTATCTCTGGTAAAAAAATTAATATCATTCCTAGAGAATTATTAATTCCACAGCATAATAGTAGAAGACTGATTTTTTTCCCCTAGAATGGTCTTTCAGGTAAGTTGACATAATTCCTAAGGTGAAAATGAATGCCTCTATAAATTTCCTCAAATTACTCAAAAAGAAATTTAGGAAGAGAAAATAAAGTCTGAAACACTTATTCTCCAGATTTTCTGC
This sequence comes from Thryothorus ludovicianus, assembly GCA_013397245.1. Taxonomy (NCBI): domain Eukaryota; kingdom Metazoa; phylum Chordata; class Aves; order Passeriformes; family Certhiidae; genus Thryothorus; species Thryothorus ludovicianus. Next base: position 4,467 of record VZTB01010296.1, on the reverse strand, counting down.
TTTGCTTTTTTAGGCATTTATTTCCTCAGTCTTCATTTTTTGAAAAGCAAGGACTGATTTTTTTTTTTAATTTATTATTTAAGTTACATTGAAATGGACTGACAAATGTTTCCTTGTCTTTACAAAGAGCTGTGTTTAAGACAGCATAGTTTTGAGAAGGAACAATGTAGTTTCTAAGAATGCATTGCTGAAAGACAGATTTCACTGGCCACACTTTTAATACAGAATCTGCTTGCTCACTGTGTAGCTGCTGAGTGGGTAAAGTGAGCTGTTAAAGGAAGTATAAATTTGTTTGTGCCTTTAAGTACAATTACTAGTGCACAAAAATGACGGACCTTGCTTTGGAACTTTATCAAATAATTTTCTTTCTCTATTTTATTTCACATATAGATTAACAAACATATTTCACTTTGTAGAAAAGCATACTATTATGATAATTTTCTTTATGACTCAGCACCATTAAGATGATGCTGTGTTTGATCCCTGCTGATTGGAAGTTTGGCTTTTCTTAACAGTTCTTCCTACTCCTGGAGATGCTAGTTGAGATGGAATGTATTAAGCCTTATTAAAGTGCAGGTGACTTGAAGTACTTGAAAAGGGCTGAATAAATTTGTGTCACCTGAATAAGTGATGTTGCCCATCATTAAAATTAAATGATAGATGACCTTTGGTAACATTTTTCTTGCTTGTATTAATCAATGAATGTTAAAAAACACCTGAAGTGGTAGTTATAAAATCCTTAGTAAAGAATATTGCAATCAAAATATGATTAAAGATTTACAGTGAACTCTTTTCAAATTAATTAATGGTTGGATTAGTTTTACTGTGAAATAACTTTCAAGCACAATAAAAGATGGAAATCTTCCTTCAGATTTCATCTTTTCTGTTTTATTCTGTAGGAATGGCAGCCAGGTAATGATTGATTCTGATGAAAGTGTGTGTCTGGGGCAGTCCTGCCATGATTGCATTGGTTCAATTTATAATGTGTTGCAAAGTTACTGGAGCCAGAAACATACATGATTTCCCAAGTGTGCCTTTCTACTTCCCATACAGGTTTGGGTTTTTAGTTTTTTCTGTAGTGTAGCAGCAGAGGATTAGATAGATGATGCACAATTTCTTAAAATATTGATTCCATAATAGCAGTTCACTATTACACTTTGTAGGATGATTAAATGGGCCAGATCAGGTTCCCTTGCTTCAGGAAGTCAGATGTACAGCTCTCTGTCAGTCCTACTGTCTCTTAGCCAGAATCCCAGACATGCTTTTGGTTGCCAGTGCATGTCAGGACATTTCTGTGCTGTTACATAAAGAAAGCGCAGAGGATGTCCCTGTCTAATGTTCTCCTGACCTTCTGTGCTCCTTAACTGGGATATATCCAGGGTGGTTGACCTGTGCAGAGTAGTTCTTTGAGACCCTGCATAGTTATATTTAGTTCATAGACAGAATTTAACTGTTGAGGCCTTTCCCAAACCAATATGTTCAAGATTCACTCGTTTCGTTTCTCTCTTGCCTACACTGTCTTTCAGCAGTATTCTCAAAGGCGGTGTTCCCTCACACACACAATTTCAAGTAACCTCAGGTTTGCTGTGTTTATTTCAATAGAATGAACAGAAACTTAAAGAGCTTCAAAAATAAGTGGAATTTAAAATAAAAAGACCAGACAACGACAGATGATAGAGCAATAATCAACCTAACAGTGAATGAGCAATTGTGGACGTTAGCAACTGTGTGGTGACAGGAGCTGGCATTCTGTCTGCTGGCCTAGTTATTAGGCTGATGCAACTACCATGCCTCTGATACACACTCTTTCACCAAACTCTTTCACTTTGCATTGGGCAACACCTGTGAGTCCAAAACTGGTTTTGAAAATAATGGTTTAATCCTAGGCAGCTTAAAAGAAGTAAAAAATGAGAAAAATTCTAAAAAGACATGAATTATTTGTATTTAGAGAACATACTTTCTGTGCTGCAGGATGAATGTACCAATATTTACCATGACTATATGTTCAAGAACTACTTCCAGTTCATGGAGAAAGGAGTTCTGAATGAGTTGGTTGAAAGCCAGGCTGTGGGAAGCTATAGTTTAATATTCTTATTTGCCTACTGCATTCAAAAATATGGCTCCTCCATTGCTGAAAAGTGCACTTTATGCTCTAAACTCAACAGCTCTTTCCACGGCAAGGATGCTTGCAAAGACCGTGAAAGCTCTTCCACACTG
>VZTB01010295.1:757186-767541 GCA_013397245.1 Thryothorus ludovicianus | reverse complement strand
CAGGGGGAAGGCAGACATGCTGCTCTAAATATTCCACGTGTTTCAAAAGCTGGCAGAGTTCAAGCTTGGCTTTTCAAATTCCAGTTATTTCCCATGCAATCTCAGCTTCCACTCCCCTCCACCCCCCTTTCTCCTCCCCCCAACCAATTTCCTGCCGTTCAGAGATTTTGATGAAACTGTCGAATTACTGCATTTTTCATCCGGGAAGGAGGGAAATTGTAAACAAAACCCATACCAAAAGCAATAACTGGTGATGAGGAACAAGTCCCGTGTCCGTCCCCCCACCCCTCTTATTTGTTAATGTGCTTGGAAGGGTAACACTGATTTTAAACAGTTTCATTCCCTCTTTTGGATAACAAAGGAGTTTCGCCGGGCTCAAAGCGCAGTATTTCCCAGCTTTCTTCCATCCCACGCGAAACTCATCATCACGTGTTATTTCCTAAAAACAGAAGGACCTTTAACAGCTTCGCTGCTGGTCCGGTTTGCACCTTGCTGGAGCAGGGCAAGGCCAGCCCGTAGGGACCCCCGAGGCGGAGGCTGGAGCCTCCAGGGTCTAAGTCCTGCCTCAGGCTCTCCTAATCGGGATTTTGGGGGTTCCTCTCAATGCATTTTTATCTTTGTGGTTTTGTTTATTTTTCCCCAAATTTCTTTGTCATATATCATACCTGTATACGTATTTAGTCTTGGGATAAATAAAGGTATGGACCATTGAATGGAATAACGACTTCAAAGTTACAGAAAGGGAAAAACAAAGGAGAAAAGAGGAGCTGGGAAGATAAAAAATAGCTGTGGAAAAGGATGGTGCTGAAAGGAGAGGAATCAGCGGCAGGGAAGCGGAGGGGATGCCTTGCTTTGGCTTCAGCCTTGTCTCAGGGCTGCCCGGGAAAATCCCCGAGCTTTGGTGGGGAGAAATGTTTTTAAAAAAAAGAAAGGTTTTTCTGTTTGCTGTTCGGATTTGTTCCTGCCTCCGAGCTCAGTGACAGTCGGGTCGCTGGTTCCTGCGGGTTTCCGAGGTGGCTTTGAGACCTGGGGGCAGCCCAGGGTGCGATGCGCAGGTCTCGTCTCGCATTCCTGGCTCAGACAAAGTGGTTTGCAAGTCAAGGCGAGTTTTACCTCTGTGAATGCAGAAAGGAGATCGCTCTCCTCCTTTCCCTCTGCAGCCGATAGGCGTTAGGTACTGTTTGTGCCTGGATATTTACACTTTCCCCAAAGAATAGCCCGTAATTGTTGTGCTTTTGTGAGAAAGAGAGTAAAAGAGAGGAGAGAGAAGGGAAANCTTCCCTCTCCCTCTATTTTTCTATTTTTTTTTTTTTTTAATAAGAGATTTTATTTTCTCGCTGTCACGCACAGGATCTGCTTTATAAACCCTCCCCTACATGGCAAAGCAGCAAAATGCAGGGGGAAGGCAGACATGCTGCTCTAAATATTCCACGTGTTTCAAAAGCTGGCAGAGTTCAAGCTTGGCTTTTCAAATTCCAGTTATTTCCCATGCAATCTCAGCTTCCACTCCCCTCCACCCCCCTTTCTCCTCCCCCCAACCAATTTCCTGCCGTTCAGAGATTTTGATGAAACTGTCGAATTACTGCATTTTTCATCCGGGAAGGAGGGAAATTGTAAACAAAACCCATACCAAAAGCAATAACTGGTGATGAGGAACAAGTCCCGTGTCCGTCCCCCCACCCCTCTTATTTGTTAATGTGCTTGGAAGGGTAACACTGATTTTAAACAGTTTCATTCCCTCTTTTGGATAACAAAGGAGTTTCGCCGGGCTCAAAGCGCAGTATTTCCCAGCTTTCTTCCATCCCACGCGAAACTCATCATCACGTGTTATTTCCTAAAAACAGAAGGACCTTTAACAGCTTCGCTGCTGGTCCGGTTTGCACCTTGCTGGAGCAGGGCAAGGCCAGCCCGTAGGGACCCCCGAGGCGGAGGCTGGAGCCTCCAGGGTCTAAGTCCTGCCTCAGGCTCTCCTAATCGGGATTTTGGGGGTTCCTCTCAATGCATTTTTATCTTTGTGGTTTTGTTTATTTTTCCCCAAATTTCTTTGTCATATATCATACCTGTATACGTATTTAGTCTTGGGATAAATAAAGGTATGGACCATTGAATGGAATAACGACTTCAAAGTTACAGAAAGGGAAAAACAAAGGAGAAAAGAGGAGCTGGGAAGATAAAAAATAGCTGTGGAAAAGGATGGTGCTGAAAGGAGAGGAATCAGCGGCAGGGAAGCGGAGGGGATGCCTTGCTTTGGCTTCAGCCTTGTCTCAGGGCTGCCCGGGAAAATCCCCGAGCTTTGGTGGGGAGAAATGTTTTTAAAAAAAAGAAAGGTTTTTCTGTTTGCTGTTCGGATTTGTTCCTGCCTCCGAGCTCAGTGACAGTCGGGTCGCTGGTTCCTGCGGGTTTCCGAGGTGGCTTTGAGACCTGGGGGCGGCCCAGGGTGCGATGCGCAGGTCTCGTCTCGCATTCCTGGCTCAGACAAAGTGGTTTGCAAGTCAAGGCGAGTTTTACCTCTGTGAATGCAGAAAGGAGATCGCTCTCCTCCTTTCCCTCTGCAGCCGATAGGCGTTAGGTACTGTTTGTGCCTGGATATTTACACTTTCCCCAAAGAATAGCCCGTAATTGTTGTGCTTTTGTGAGAAAGAGAGTAAAAGAGAGGAGAGAGAAGGGAAAGGACAGAGATAAAAAAAGAGAGAAGAAAACGATAAAATGCAGAAAGGATGAAAGGAGAGGGGAAAAGAAGATAAAGAAGAGGGAAAGAAGGAGAGAAAGGCATAACAGAAAGGAAGGGAGAAATACTGCGAAAAAAGGAGCTCAAATAAAGCAGGTCTCCATCCATTTCCCAATAAAACATCTCTTCTGCGGGAAGGGCACTGCACTGGAGGAAAGTGCCTCCCCCCGGTGGTCCCAGATCAGCGGCGGCACCCGCGACCTGCTCAGCAGGGCTGGCAGGGCCAGGGCGGGTGCGATGGGGACAGGATGGGACAGGAGAGGCTGTGGACCAGCGCGGGGGGGTTCATGGGCTGGGGTACTGAGACAGCAGGAATTAAACAGGTCCTTTATTTCTGAAAGTTTGTTCCCAGGTGGGGGAGGAGGAGAAGAGGGAGAGGAGGGTATCCCAAGGAGAAACACGTGAAGGAAGAGGTGTCCAACTGCAAGTTAGCGCAGGCAGGAGGGAAAGCAGCCCAGAACCCGCTGCTGCTGCTCAGCATTTTCTATTCTTGTCCCCCCACTAGTGACAGATGAAGTTGGGCAGTTTTTCATCTTTGTATTTAATATGGATTTGTTCTAGATTAGAGGAACATTTTCTAGCAACAGGGCTTTTTATTTAGGCGACATGTTCTCTATCATCACTAGATATAATTTTTACAAAGAGTTTCAAATACTGGGGTTTCTTTCTTCTTATTTTAGTAGTCCAAAAAGTTGGACAGATATCTAGACGTATAGCTGTATAAAGATGTTCCTCTTCGCTTTAACTTATGCATATCTGAACAAATAAATGCCATGAGAATGGGCTGGGCTGAGGAGCAGGAGACAGAGAAAGAGAGTGCGTGACAGAAAGAAACAGTGGTTATTTTATAAATACCAAATCTAGTCCATGTGTGAGCCATTGTCCAGGGCTAGAATTAAGTGATTGTAACACGATAGCGCTCTGTTATTGTAAACAGGACATACTGTATTGCTATTGCTGCCCCTCTCGAGAGGAATTTTCAATCTGTGATTTACAACCTTTAGACAGGGAACAGAGAAGCCAAGAACTACTTATTGGAAAAAAAAAAATAAATTCATCATCTAATAAGGACTCTGAAAAAACCCACCATTGCAACCTCAGATAATTTCCCCCCACCGGCTGGGCAAAAGTAGGGTTACAGTAATAAAGGATTCGAGGAAGGAAAAATGGAGGGGGAAATTCGGATTCTGTAGGCTCTTTGAAGGAAAATATAGAGCCCAGTTTTTAAGATTTTCACTCAGAGGTACCCATAGAAGTTGACGAAGGTGGTCACAGATAGTACTTAGGAAGCTTCATGCTGTCAGATTATTGGAGGAGGGGAGGGAGGGGAACCTTCCTCTCTAGATTTTCAAAGTATATCTGGAAACTCATCACCTTTCCTCTCCCTGCACACACCTCCTCTGCATCACCCTCCTCTCCTCCTCCTCACCCGCACTGCTACACTGCTACGTGCTAGCTAGAGACACGGAAAGTTAAGTTGCACCAAAACACCCAAGTCTCTTATAAAGTAACCCCTGGTATCACTTTTAACTAAAGAAGTCTAGTAATTAAAAGTCTGAGTTGTTTTTCCACGTTTCCGCATGCAGTCCTAATTAAATCTTTACGATCCTCTCTGTGACTATTAACTGCCAGCATGCTGAGCGAATATCCTGTACAAAAACCCAGCAGGAGGGCGTAATTAGATAGAAAATCAGACAGGAGTCTTCTCATTAACTACAACAACTAACCCACGTTGCTGATGGAGAGAGCTGAGTGCACGCACACGCACAAAGGGTGCGCGCAGCCGCCGACTCCAGAGATAAGGTGAGATAAGGAGGAAAGATGGGAAAAAAAAAAGAAAAAAAGAAAGGGAAGGTGATGTTTCACGTTTACCTCCGTTTCTGTGCCATCGAGGTGCGCCACGCTGCACTCCAGCAGGCTGCAGGATTTGCTCATCATCCCTCGTTGGGAGCTGCTCAGGGAAAGGAGGGAAGACTTTGTAATTTTATTTTGTGCCCTTTAGGTATGTAGCCTATTGATTATGAGAGAGAGACACAGCCATGCCCAAACACAGCACATAAGGCACCGCTCTGTGTGTGAGCTCGTTTGAGGGTGGATTCAAGGAAAATGAAAGGAAAGCTCTCATAGAAAATATTGTTCCATCGCATTTTGGGAAGATGTAATTTTCTCCTAAACCTCGTTCCATCTGGAATGTCTCTGCTGAGCACAGAGGAGGAGATAAGGGCCAGATTCGAATAAGCTCAGTTTCCCGGCGTAGCAGAGATAAAGTTAAAATAATGGTGAAGGAAATCATTGCTTTGCTGTGAAGGTCCTTTGCTTATCAAGGAAAAACGTGACAACTCCCCAAATATGCAATAACACTGAAAAACCCAAACCCTATAGTGATGGGAAAAATAAAATAATAAAGCCAAGAAACTCAAAGGTCCCCCTTTTCCTCAAAATTTACCCTAAAACTGAACCTGTCAGAATTCTGTAATAAATTGTTCTTGTGACACCTCTTCTTTTTCGGAGATGCCTTTACTGTGCCGAACGCAAGTCAGCAGTAATTTTTGTTTGTTGGGGGGTTTTGTATATCCCACTTTTGTTTTGAGAAATGAAACCCAACATTTGCTGTGTCCTCTGTGCCCGTCTTTGTTCTCTTCCCTGCTAAAGAAGTTAATGCCATAATAACAGGTGTGCTCCTCGGCGGCCTGGAAAGAAAAGGGAAAAAAGGGGGGAAACAAGGTTTTGAAATTCGGAGACTTTTTTTCCTAAGCAATCAATCTGATGGTTCATACTTTTGATAATGTGTATTCCCGCTCCTCCCTCCCCGTCCCCACTAATTCAGGACATTGAAGCAACCTCGGGAGCTGTAAATCTCTTTCTGCTCGTCCCCTGTACGATGTGGGCGTTGCTCTGCACTCGGAAAGGCTCAGACTTTAATTAAAAGTCCATAATGTAAACTATGATATATAAAAAGTAAATGGCCCTTGAATTATTAAGATGTAGCAGGGTTAAACAAACAAACAAAAAAACAAAAAAGAAAGAGGAGGAGGGGGAGGAAAGGGGAGGGAGCATTTAAGTTGTCCTTAATCGTGTTCATTTATGTCATGCAATAGATCTTGCAGATGTTGCCAAATTGCCACATTTTCAAAGGAAGAAATATAAAGCTTTATGGAATGCAAAGGAGTCCATGTGATATCTATGTTTTATAAGACAACAAAACCAGTATTGCACCCCATATGCTTCACACCTCCTTTTGTTTTATTAGAAGACTATATAATTTAAAAGAATTTAATTTCCTTGTCGATTGGGGGAAATAATAATAGCAACAATAATAATAATAATAACACCAATTTTAAAAAATCCCTCCTCCCCTAGTGAATTAATATAAATGGAAATAACAGGGACTCCAGTTTGGAATGACGTGATTTATGTACGCGATTCTTTAATATCCAGTCAATTTGAATAGTGATGTTTTTATATCCACAGTCAGTTGAAGATGCCAATAACAGCGGTATGAACTTATTGGACCAGTCTGTCATTAAAAAAGGTATGGATTATTCCAACAAGCTAGACAAACTTTTACTGTGTAGCGATATCTTCACGATATATTTTGACTTTGGGGCAATGAATTTCTCCGGGAAGCAGGCACCCGTGGCAGCAGGATGATGAGTTGATTGGATCAGCAGATAGAGTGAAGGGATAAGACATGCGAAAGGAAAAGTTTATACCCCGCCTCCCCCGCCCTTCAAAGGGTTTAATTACACGAATGCTCTCTAATGGGGCACCCCCCGCTCCGATGCAGTTTCCACCGCCCCTCTTCCCTCCCCCCACAGTCTTGGGTGGGGACCCCTTGGCTTTTAATGGGGGAAGGGGTTGATTCCCTTTGGGGCTTAAATGCATTTCCCAGGCGAATCAGACGCGGAGAGGAGAAAGAGAGATGCCCATGGAAAGGCAGACTGAGCCCCCCTTCCCCGCTCCCTCCGAGATCCCCCCTTCCCCCAAGATTCCCCCCTTCCCCATGCCCATTTTTTACATCTTTCTACATATGCGCCCATGATTTAGTGTAACTGCAGAATCACCCCATACTGTTAAAGCGAATGTGATATTAACAAATGTTTGCAGTCTCTTGTACAGCTGTAAGCAAAATAATTAACTAATTAAACTAATTAAATGTAATTACAATAACTCATTTTGGGCGTATTGCAGCTGCTTAATTTTTTTACATTTCTCTGACAGTCACTCGAAGATGCTTGGCGATTAGTGTTGTGTTATGCTGATAGACATTAAACAGATCACACGCTGCAAATGGAGGGAAAGCTATCTTTAATTATCTAAGGAGTTTCTATTTCTAGATTCAATTTTAAGTACCAGAGATGAGGTTTAAAAGCGCTGTCCCTTATGCTTACTATCAACGGCACTTATCTCCAGGACCTTGTTATTTGTCAAATGCGCACAAATAGTTTAACAGCGACGATTTTCTGGGATGTAAAGCAAAATAACAGGGAGGGTGTTTATCTAAAATGCGTTGAAGGCAGCATGAGATCCTTCCGTGTATTTATTGTTTGTTTTGTTGTTGGTTGTTGCTTCTGTTTTGTTGTTTGGTTGTTTTTTTGTTTTTTTTTTTTTAATTTAAATTTCTGTGTACGGTATCTCACACACAAGATCAAGGTCTGGTTATTTGAGCGAGGACAAATGAAAACTTGAAGACCATTTGACAGCCCCGCTTATGACTATTGGTTGAAAGGTCGAAGGGTTTGGGGTTTTTTTTTAAAGAAATAGAAAGTTACTTAACTTTAAAATGAAGAAGAAAAAGAAAAGAGTTGTGTATTTCTGCTGTTTTGGCTCAGTTTCGATGTTTGGTTGTGGGGTTTATACTCAAGGTCTGTAACCTGATGGTTTCTGGTTGTATTTCTAAGTTTTTTTTTTTCCCTCACTCTCCTCCCTCTTCCCCACCCCCACTTGCCACCTCATACACTCCCTCTTGGGTGTATTTGATTAATTGGTACTTGATTTGTGGTCGAGAGACTCCTTTCTAGGGTTGTTGCGTGCTGGTCTTTCGCAGAATACACAATCCAAAATACTTTTTTTTTTTTTTTTTTTTTCCACACACACTCACGCCTGCGTCTCTCCCTCCTTCAGCTGACGAGGACAGGGAGACATTCCATGTGCGTGCTGGGTGGTGCAGTTAGACAGCGAGTAGCACTAGAATGTGAATGCCTGCAATTATTACGCGTTAGGTATAGGTTTTTATATGTATCAGGCATATATTTAGGTGTGCTTCGTGTGTGTGGGCATTACAAGGGCCCCAGATGGAGCAGCTGCTGCCTAAAGAGACCCAGTCCCATCTAGGTGGGATTACTTGTGCCTATTTGCAGCCTGAAGAAGAGATACTTTGAGTTTACACATGATGAACAGCGGACACATGCTCTTTGGAAACAAGGCTACTAAAAAAGAGCCTGAGATGCATTTGCAACTGTTCAAAAGTCACTGTAGCAGCATTTTTTGTCCTTAGAAGTAAGGCTGAGATCCAAGAAACTTTCCAGCATAAAGGAATGTTGCATTATTTTTTTCTTCATTAATTTTTTAAACTTTTTTTGCACAGCGAGTTTCCTGAGTGCAGAGGAAGAGAAATGGGTAATAAATAGCAGGTCACATTTGTGGCAGTCAATATTTAATCAAGACGAGGGAAGGAGCAACACAGAGAGCGTTCAGTATCAATTTCACTTTGTTCCCTGCAGTTTGTAGCTGTGAGGGTGTGCTTTGAAACAAGAACAAGTTATTTAAACTCTGTGAGTCCTTCTTGCAGGCAGATGGCACAGACAGACAGACACGCAGGTATTGACAGATTTTTGTGCAGTGGAACACCCCCGTGACTCATATTTGGTAGGCAAGGGTCGCAGGGGGTCTGCTCCACCCAATCCGAGTTCAGTGCCTAAAATTCTTTAATTGTATAGAAGTGGGAAAAGGATGATGGGGACTTGAAGGCTAAACTTAATTATCTCACCCAAGCTATGTCTGTTCCTTTACAGCCTCTGAGGCCTGCAGAGGGAATTATGTCCCTATGCAAACGGTTTGCCAAAATATTAAGGAAATTATATAAGGATTCATACACGGCTATTGATTTATCTCACGTATCGATCCCACACAACAGATTACATATAGCCAGGCTCTTGTTATGTTTGCTATCTGAGCTTACTTGACATTTCTGAAGTAATTTAGTTAAGAGGAAATGAGTTGTTCCCAGTAGAGAGAGCAAACGAGTGGAGTGAAGGTAGCCAGCGTGATAAATGGCTCTTTCATTTGGAGATCTCCAGAGCTCGTTTAAGGCTAATTTTCTGTATTAGCCCCCTTTGAGCTATTAATGCAATAGGCAGGGACCGTGGCCCCTTGTCTCTTAGCTGCCCCATTAGAGCGAGCATTAAGCTACCAAGCCTGAACTCCACCGTGGTGGTGGTGGCGCTGAAATAATGAAAGGTGCTTTTTAAACTCCCCTAATCTATACTGGCAGAGGGTGGTTAATACGATTTGAAGGGGGCTGGTCAATGAACAATCAATAAACTAATAATGAGAAGGATGCGGTAAATTAACAGTCTAAAAATCCAACGAGACATTAAAAAATCATCTTTAACTCCCACTTCCATTAAGATTTGGGTGGTGGAAGTGGGAGGGAGGGAGCCAGATAAATCATCAAGATGATAATAATTAATATCAGATTTAACTCCGTTTCCAGAGCTTGCCGGCTGCACACTTTGAGGCCTTTCCCTCTATTTTTGCTGAAATGAAGGGAAGGTTTGCCATGTGTCAGGAATAAAAGATCGGGTCCCCTTGTCAAATGCTCATCTGAAATTTCCTTGGCACTGTCTGTGGTGAAAGAAGTTATCTTCCTGCAAAACCTTACATGGCCTGAGTCTCAAGTTAATTTTTTGTGACTCTGGGGCACAGTCAGTGACCTTAAAATTATTCTGATGTATTTATTTACTTTCAGCTGCTTCTGACGATCGTCTGCACACTCACATCTGATTTAGCATGAAAGGCCATTTTTAACTTGAAGACCTTAATTCATGGTCTTGCAAACACGCTCCGTTTTTCCTCCTGTTTTAAGGAAACACATGAAAGAAGGTGTCCTAACCTTTTGTTTTTTAGCTGTTAATAATCCAGCGCGAGTTTCCTCCCCACCCCTTTGAGCAGCTGATAAATGATTAACTGAGAACCACTCTGGCCTCAGCTTTTCAGGTGATGGATCTGGGGCTCAGGAGATGGTGCTTCAATGCCTCTCAGTTTCGTGCTTATCCCCGCATTACCCACTGAACCTGAGGATCCCCTTTAATTAAATGCAAAACAGTTTCGAGGGAATACATTCCACCTTGAAATTTAGTCCCGGCTTTCAGGGCACAGCGGTGGGGAAGAGGAGGGGAACAGAAGGAAAAGCAAGATGAGCACTTTTTGTATTTGCTCTTTAAAATTGAGATAAGATCCGGGTCTCTTTAGCTGCTCCCTGACGTTTTAGGCTTGGCTACAGAGTCAGACCGAACCACCACTTACAGCAAAGTCCTGATGTTAGAATGGACAAAGAACTTTTTACTCATTTAAAGCCCAGTAGGCGGAGTAAAAAAAAAAAAAAAAAAAAATTTTGTTTTTTATT
>VZTB01010295.1:735078-756822 GCA_013397245.1 Thryothorus ludovicianus | reverse complement strand
AAAAAAAAAAGAGAAAGAAAAAGCCTAAGACTTAATATATGCACAGAAAATTGTAAACATGTAAAGAACTGAAAGCTTCACGCTGAGTTTCGCCATGCTCCATTTCCCCACCATTTCCTGCTGTCGTTCTAAAGCGATCTCACTCATCTAGAGATCCCGTTTGCAGGAACAGTATGCTTATAATTACTAACAAATCAAGCGGCTACTGTTGCTCTCCCGGTTTATTGATAAGCTGAAGAGAAATGGAAGGGGGGGAAATGACAAAGAGGCTGGAAGTAACCACAGGAGGAGAGAAAGAGGGGAAAAAAAAAAAAAGAGGGAAGAAAAAGAGATAAATGGATGAAAAAGGAGAAGAGGGGAGAAAAAAAAAAAGACAAAGGACGTAAATAGAGAACTATAAAAGAAGGGAGAAGGCAGAGATTTTGAAAGGGGGAATTATGTATTTGTGAGTGCTCGTACACACGTAGCAAGCGAGTTTGAGAGTGAAAGAAAATCGAACAGTTTCTGTTGGGGATGACAAGAACTAAATGGGATAAAGCGAAAGCAGGAGCGGTGGGGCCGCTGCGTGGGTCCGTGTGCGCTGTTCTGTGTCCTTTCAGCAGTTGTGGCAGTCCCTGACCAGCCGGGGAAGTTGACATTGGCTAAAAACCCGCTCTGCATTCGGGTTTATTTACACACGCTCAGGGATGTGACACACGCAGGGCCGTGGAGATCTCACCCGCAAAAGCTCCACGTTCTGTTATCTCTGCTGATGTCTGGGCTGTATCTGAAAAGCTCCAGCCATGATAAACATATAGATATGATATAGATAGAGATAATTCATTCCATGGCAAACACTTTTTTTGAGGCAGCATTAGGTAATTTACAGAAGATATAGAGCCTAGATAGAATAGATCTCTCCGGAGCTATGAAATTGCAATAGATATGCTTACACCGCCTGGCAAGCCTCTCGAAAGGGTTCAGAGCTATCAGGCTCCAGCTGATGGGTTTGTTCATACCTTTTCAGGGAAACGCTGCTAGGAAAAGAAGCTGAAGAGCTCTCAGCATAGCAGGGAGGGGAGCCAGCCTGCTTCCCAAAAGCAATTTGCAAGGGGAAAAAAAAATACAAAAAAACACCGAGCACGTGAAAATCCATAATTCAAAGGTTAACTAATGTAATGAGTGCTCTAAAAGGCCAGAGCGAGCGGGGTGAGGTACATTTAAGCATTGCACGGGTCCTTCTCTCTTTAGTGAGTTTGGACTAAGATCAGATGTTCGTGGAATTGCTGCCTCTTGTTTAATTTCTCAGTTCACTGGACAGTGACCTGATAAACTGGTCACTAAATATAGCCACGGTAAAGGTGTACTCGAACCACAGAGCCCGTGCGTTTGCCCCAAGAAAAAAAAATGTCAGTCATGAAAATCTGTCTGGTGGTCCTGCTTTAATCCAACTTTTATTTTTAATTTCTATTTTTTTCCACTTGATGCTTCACTCAAACAGATCACTGTGCATGAAGTAAGAGCTATATTTATGTATAATGAGGGGGAAAATACAAATACAATTTTTTGTTCTGCTGGTACTGCCTCTGATACACAAATGAGACTTTTCCTATAGAATCAATGGCAAAAGAATCCTAATAATAGCAACGAAAGCAGGAGCGGGCCTCTAACTCTTTTATAACTGTTTCTGAGCCATTCTCAAACTATTTGAAACCGCCTTTATGAGCTGCATAAAGTGCCTAACTAAAAATAATAGAGAAATAGGAATCCATTTCACTTTCCGATTCCCTGAAGTCAAGCCACTCAAAATAATTTGTTTATACTGGAGACTATATACAAGGCATATGAAGCAATATGTATATCTAAAATCGACATGCCTTTTGGTTTTTAGCTGTTATAGAGCTTTTATTGTGGGGGTCTGGTCTGGCAGTAGGAAATGATCTGCAATAAAAACAGTGAAACACGGTTGTGTCTATTCCATGCACTGAGGTTATAAAATTGGCAATTGCCCAGTAGTTAGCACTTGGTAATATATTAGGATACCCGATCTTATTGTTTAGCAGCTCCAGACGACTTAAATATCCGCTCAACCCTAATGGTTTGATTCTCCAGATATGTTGCAAATAAACAGGGCTTTTATGACTTAACTGACATGTATTATAACTACCTAAATAGCTGGCATATGTGCATAATAGAACCTTATTATTTGCCGAATTGGTTTTGCAATTGATTGAGTGGAAACGGGAGATTGTGGAGCAGTATCTGCTTGAAGAGGGTGTGTAATCAATTAGTCTTCTCCTCTGAAACATGCCCGCTGGACTGCCAGGGCTCTCCCACCAGCAAAAACCCCAATTTCAGCGTATATTTTCTATAAGGAAACGCGTGTTGCCGCGGATCCGAGAGGAAGCTGCAGTAGCAGCTGTCAGCTCTTATTAACTCCTGCATAAAACATACCTTAAGTATGGTTTGTTATCAATTACTTGCAGAAATGAAACAACTGGGAAAATGCAGCGAGGCTCCCTATAAATTAAAGTGATTGGGTGATTGATTAGAGCACCTGCTGTAAATCATAACAGTTACACACAATTATGAGGGAGCTATTTAAGTTCATTTGTAAACAAAATTCATGTCATGGGGGAATTGCTCTCAGTTTTAGTTTAACCAGGTTTTTTTTGTTGTTGTTTATTTCTGAGTGTGTCTGGTTGCTATTATAGGAATTTGTTTGTTATAACCCTTTGGTTACTCTTAAAATAACCTCACTGGTTTCTCAGAGAAAATAAATACTTATTTTTATCTTGGAGGGAACAACATGGTTTTATTTTGTTCAGTTTCACTTTATCATTCTCCTTTTACTTTTCCCTATAACTACCTTTAAATATGTGTTGCAGTAACTAAATCAGCTTTATTTAGGGGCAGGAGAGCTCCTACTAATTCACGGACAGCACAATATGATCACACTGGAGAGCACCATGGTTAGACCAGATAATTTTTTCCCGGTGTTCATTTTTCTGAAGGAAAAGACTCATTTTATTTCATAAACCAGACTTAATAAAAACACAAAGCAATAACAGAGCTGTCTTCTCATTGCTGTATCCTCCAGCCTTGATACTTATTTAAGACAGCAACTCCCTTTGTGTAGTGAATTTATTCCTGGCTCAGCTTAGCAGTAATGGAAACATTAGCCAAAAAAAAGTAAATTTTCCTCTTTTTTTCCCCTCCAGAAAGGCGCTGTCCGTTGTACAAAAGGCATCGGGGGGCTCTGGGTGAGACACAGGCTCAAACCCGAAAGTTGCCAGGTGCTTGCCAATATGTATTTTATTTCCCAATGATCAAACCCTGCATAGAGGCTGTACTGTACCACCCTTCTCTCCATCCATCATTCATGGAGCACTTTCCTAGAGGTTGGGGGAGCAGCACCCTTTAGGTTGCTGGAGGTAGCCAGAGATCCAAAACTCCCTTTCATTTTGCTGTTCTGTGCATGTCAGAGAGACTGTGGTTATCCCGTGCTCCTTCGTGGCGTGATGGTTTCTCTCTCCCCTCCTCCCCTTTTCTTTCTCCAGTTCCGGTTCCTCCGAAATCTGTTACTTCTTTGATGATGAATAAAGATGGCTTCCTGGGTGGAATTTCGGTCAATACCGGAGAGGTGTTTTGCTCTGTCCCTGGCCGCTTGTCTTTGCTTAGCTCCACTTCAAAGTATAAAGTAACTGTGGGAGAAGTTCAAAGACGCCTTTCCCCTCCAGAGTGTCTGAACGCGTCCCTCCTAGGAGGAGTTCTTAGAAGGTAAGAGGCTGGGGGCAAACGTGTGAATGTGTCTGGGCCTCCATGCATGCACCAGAAATCCTTGGTCAACAGTACAGATGATTTCCAATACGCATTACTGTCGGAGCCTGTGTGTGCAATGCTGGTGACAAGGCAAAAATATGTTGTGTTCGAATATTGGGACAAGAATGTATGGAGAGTAGAGAAAAAATTGACCTTGTTTTGCCACTAAAGAAGGAGCTGAGACAGAAAGATTTTCTCCTTGTCCATGTGCACACTTTCTATCTTTTCTTCCCCTCACACTTCCCTCTTAGAAAGTGGACAAGATAAAATGCCCTAGTGGGCGTGTTTCGGTCTGAACTGCGAGGATTTCAGGACCTGATGTATTTCTAGGGATTTCCTAGATAAGCCCAGGAGGCTTCCTCTATATGGCAATAACGATCGGGTAATTATGTCAATTATGACACCCGGTGTCACACAAGAAATTGGCAGGGATCTGATGGGCAAACTAAGGTAGGCAAGTACCTAACCTAAGAAAAGGCACCAACAGGTAGCCCTGAAAGTCAGAAACTTAGTGCTTCACACAGAGAAAGTTGCTACATCTCACAGCTGGTCTCGAGGCCTTTACTGCTTAATATTTGTGCAAATGACCCGCTAATGTCCTGGTGGATTTTGCTGAAGACCTCAAAATTGGCATTGATGGTGCTGAAGAAAGCGAGGAACAAGGAATAACCTTGAGGTCCGTTTGCTGCTCTGTCATAGCAAGTGGGAGACTGTGCTTTTATGTGGAAGCAACAGGAGTTTAAGCTCTGAGGCCATTAGCTGGAAAGGCTACCAGGGAGAAAGGGCTTTTTCTTCTTGGCAGTGCCTGAGGGTCTGTGAATTGTCAGCACCGCTTGTCCGTAAAAAAGGTGAGCTCAGGCTCTATCTCCAGTCACAGCAGGAGAGAAGCCATGAGGTAACAATATGAGGTACCAGTTCACACACTCAGGCTGAGGGGGTACAAGATTTCATTTTTTGTGTGTGAGGTAGACACCAGACTGGAATAAAAATCATAACTTTTAGACAGGAATAGATGCATGCAAATTGACATTGAATAAACTTCAGATCATGTTTAAAAGTTGTTAATCTTAGAGGAGGAAATATCTTGAAAATTCCTACAGCAGCAACTGGGATACGTTGGCTCTAAGGCGCTTTAAAATGAAATTGATGTTTGGGGTTCCCCTTTCGCCCCCGCAAAAATTCTGTGATGACGTCAAGGGCTCTGGCTCCCAGTCTGGAGATGAGGGGGAAAGTTCTGCTCCATGTGGTCAGTCACCCAAATATACACGTGAGAAGCAGGAGCTCCTAAAATAGCTGCTGTTCCATGTGAATGTCTGTAATCATTGTTCAGCTGCCAGGGAGAGCAGCAGAGATTTTTACTTACAGATGCGAACCTGCCTGCTCCTTCTGCACACTGCAAATGGAGCAGGGAGAACATCTGAGAGATGCTCTGTAGAAAATATAATTACCAAGGTAAAGGAGCATTATTATCGAACTTCAGCAGATTTCTGGACGTGGCCCAAGCCATAATTATTGGCTGCTGCTGATTTCAGTTCCTATCTTGAATCTAAATTTTAAACAAGATTTTGGTTCAGAGCAGATGAAATATAGAAAGCTGCTCTCTTGCAATTCTGCCATCCATCCCTATTTGCTTCGATATAAAGTAGTGGGAAGCCAGTCTGGCTTCTCTGTAGTTTCTGGTTTCCATTCTATAAGTGTGGCTTCTAATTCTTAAACAAATTTTAACTAAGAACTAAGAGAGAGTTGGGATAGACTCTGTTCTTAGGTGCCAAAACTCTCCCTGACTTCGCAGGTGGCAAGATTTCATCCCTGGGGGTTTACATATGTATGGGCGTTCGAACAATAGCTCTGGATTTCCCACGTACAGCTCACTCACCCTTTTATTGCCCTTATCAGTAACCTCCGACAGATATTCCAGTCTTCCCCCAGGCAATCCATTCCCTCTTTATAACGCTCCCTGCCTCAGGTGAGCTCTTCCTTTCAGCATCGCCTCCTCGCACAAGAATACACTCACAGGCAGGAAACAGTTTAATAAATATTTCCCTCCTTTTCAATTTTTCCACAGGGGCACACACACTCCCTTCGAACTTTTCAGCTTTATTTGGTCTTTTTTTTATCCTGTCATCTTATTCTGGCTCTTTTCTGGTATAACAGAGGGTATAATCCTCCTCTACCTTCCTGCCCATCTCTTTACTACATCTTAATACAAATTGGCATCATACCCACTTGCTCTCTAGATCAGAATCCTTCCATTAATTATTGCTGTTTGGCGTTATTTGATTTCCCTGGATAAAAGCGGGAGAAAAGTGGGTTCATCCCCACTTCTACCCCTGGGAGAAATTAAGAAAATCTCAGCAAACCCGAGCAGAAATCAACACCCCCAGAGTCCTTAACGTCGAGTGAAAACCCTCCCAGGCTTCGCTGACTGCACAGACTAAACGTTTCTTCCAGGAACACTGCGGGGTTAATCACGATGTTAATTTCTTTGCAATTCTAGAGCCAAATCGAAAAACGGGGGGAGATCTTTGCGAGAAAGGCTAGAAAAAATCGGTTTGAATTTACCAGCCGGCAGGCGTAAGGCCGCAAATGTCACTTTACTCACCTCCCTGGTGGAAGGTAAGCCGGGGGTCGCAGCTCCCTTCACACCCCTGCCTGCTCTGAGCTCCTGTCTGACATTCACAAAAAAACCCCAACAAAACACTAAAAAACCCATTCATCAACTTTGGGGATCAAGTGAGAAAACCTTGTAGAGGTGAAAATCAGGGTGTGTTAGGAGGCGTCACGGTTAAGGATGCCATTCCCAAAAGTGAAGTCACTGGCTGGAGGATCACTGGTCCCTCTTGGTGGCAGGAGTGAGGGAGCGTGTCTGTGTGTGTACGTGTGGATCCATGTGTGCACATTTGTGTGCGTGTAACTCTGCAGGGCAGTCCCTCTCCTCATGCTATGAATTTCCACCCTGTGATCTCCGACTCCAGGTCTACTCCATCCTCCCGTTAATTCACTCCTCCTGAACTGATTTAGGGTCACTACAAGATGTTCAGTGAGCAAAAATAATACAAGTTTACTTTACATCTTGGTGGTTTATTTCTCTTTTTTTGGTAAGAAAGCAGAGCAATTTAAGAGTAGCAGAGCTCGGTTTCCCTTAAGGTGGCTGGAGCTGAACAAAGACCAGCTACTCCTGAGGAAGGAGAGAGGGAAGGGCAGACTGAAGTTTCAAGTCATTTCAAGTCAACTAATGTCACTTTGGTGACCAGCGTGTTTCTTTGATTTGTGGTTACTGCATCGAGAAGGAAAAGTCAGAGCTACTAATAAGTTTAGGGTTATGTGCGTGTTTATGCTAAGAGAAGTTGGACTTCCTCCAAAAAAAACCTAACCGGAATAGTATGGATGCAATTATGAATTATATGTATCTGCATTACACATACACACCGTGAGGCGTATAAATAATCCACTTATCTCTTCTGCTTATGAAGCGAGCATAAATATTTGTGCTAGATATTAACTTTTCAACTCTTTTGATTGAGTTATGTGAGTGACAAGACCTCGCTGCTTGCAGAGCTGAAGGAAGGCTGGCGAAAAGACGGGGGCTGAGGGGCGGGAGCTCCTCCCGGTACCCGCCCGTGGGTGATGCCGAGAGTGCAAGGCTCGGTGTGGGTAACGGGTGTAGGGTCTGGCTATGGACAGTGTGAAGGGTTTCGGGGGTACAAATGCCCTTGAGTGCCCTGTTAGCGCAGCTTCACCCCCGCTGTGCGTGTGGAACACCGTGAGCAATGCTCGCAGCAGCCCCAGCCCCTCCCCGAAGCTGGTATTCAAAAGTTCAAAAGCCGGTGGGGGTTGTGTAGCGATGCTAAAATCTGTGTCAAGTGTGCAGTAAGGTGTACATTCCCCTCCTCTCCCCTGATTCCCTTACAAATCAACAGTTTGCCTCTAGAGAGTTCCCTCCTTTTGGAAGAAGCTGCACCTGATGGAGTTTTATTTTTTTTTTTTTTTTTATTTNTTTTTCCCTCCTGCCAGCAGCCAGTTTTAGCACAGCTGATCCTGGATCGCCAGGAACAGGAACGCTCCGGTCGATCCCGGCCCGCGTTGCCCCAACGCTGCCTGGGAGGACCCTGCCGGGCTCGGGAACCCCCCCACCTCCCCTCCAGGCCCTGCCGGCTGCCCTCGCCTTCATCAACCGGTTTGATGATTAGCGAGGAGCACTGGAGAGCAGGAGATGAGGCTGGAAAGCAACTCCTGATAGTTAAAAATAACGCGGTCCTGGAGTTATTAGACATACCTGCTTGCTGGAAATCTTCCCCCTCACCCCTCCGGCGATGCTTTAAAGGGTTTAACGCTTTATTCTAGAGGGGCTGAGCTATAATCTGGTGGAATCCCTCTAGAGTCTGAGGAGTTTTTTTCCTCCCCTCCTCTTTTCCTCCTTTCTGCAGCTACTGTCTTCTTCTTGTGGCATGAAGTACATCAGTAGGAGTTGCATGACACAAACCTCTGTAGGCAAGAAACCCGAAACCAGGCAGGCAGGAAAAGTGAATTGGAATTAGAGTTAGGATAATAATTATTTTGTTCACAGAAAAAGTTGCCATTAGTTGTTATCTTTCCACCCGTCAGACAGGAGTTCTCGTTGCATGATGGTCAGTTAAAAACGTTTAAGATTGTTAAATTGCCATCGGGCTAAATGCAGTTATCTCCATAATTTTACAGATGTGGAGATAACTCTGATAATGATCCAAGTGCCCTGTTTGTGGATAAAGTGTGTCTATAACGTCCCACAAAGAATTAACATTAATAATAAATCCACATCTGTAAAATTTTGGACAATGATCTGAAGTATTGAAACAGGAACGGTCTCTCTGCTCTTTAGAAAAGTTCGGGTCCTTAGTCTTTCAGGATTTGACCAGTTTGCTCTCTCATTTTTCTTTGGTCCAGTTAATTTTAAAGTTTTGTGCGTGTGTGTGGTGTGTGTGTGTGAGCTCTTCCCCTGTTCTGCACCAGCAGCCGATGGGTACGGACCGACACGAGCGCGGTGCAGCAAAGACAAATCCCATCGGCTCAAAATCTGTCCCATCGATTCTGTCCCCAAAATAGGGCTGGTGGGGGGGGGAAGACACAACTGGAGCCTGTCCCTGAGGTGGAAGGGATGATGCCAGGTTTCCAAACACGGCTCAAAGGAGCTGGTGTCCCCCAGGGGAGCCCTGGTGTCCCGGCGGGTCGGAGCCAGCCCAGCCCGGGGCCGGCGGTGCCCGGAGGTGTTAATTCCCGTCTCGTTCCCTCCAGGTGAGGCCGTTCATTTAGCTCGGGATTTTGGGTACATCTGCGAAACGGAGTTCCCAGCCAAAGCTGTTTCTGAGTACCTGAACAGACAGCACACGGACCCCAGCGACCTCCACTCCAGGAAAAACATGCTGCTTGCTACAAAGTGAGTGCCAAGCTAACTCATCCCCTTCTGCCCTTCTCGGAGAAAATCCTCCCTTGTCCTCAAACTCTTCCTCTAAGCCCGTTTGGAAAGCAGATGGAATTTCCAGGCTCTAAATTCCAACAGCCCCGAGGGGAGGAAGGATGCTCGAATGGCCCAAAGGACCTCTGCACACCTTTGCAGTGGGGCTCCTGCCAACAGACCCTGCCCCTAGAGAGGATGTAGGTGATGCTCACCCAGCTGTCGTGCCTCCCTTCCAAGCCAGTCCCCTCCCCCCCCCAAAAAAAGTAAATTATATAAAGTGGATCAAAAATTTATATTTTGCTTCCACAATGTGTTTGTCTGTCCCTCCTGCTGCTCTCACGCACCTGTCTGTCTGCTACTAAATTGCAATGCCTTTCCCATATGATTTAATTAAAAATATATATTAAAAAGGAAAAAAAAAAGGAAAAAAGAAGGAAAAAATAAAAGCCCACCACCACGTACTGCTAATGATTCTGGATTTGCCTTCCCCCAACCCATGTCTCCCTTGGGACTTCCTTGGTGGATATGCTGTATGTGATGATTTACACCAGGCTGTGCCCCTCAGGCTGCTCACTGGGCTCTTCATGGTTTGCTCAGGTACTCGGCAATGGGTGCTGAGTGTCCAAACATCTTCATCTGCCCCCCTCAAAAAAAAGGGGGGGGGAGGAAAATAAAGAAAATAAAGAAAATCCCAGCCCAAACAGCTCGCATTTATTTCATTCTCTGAGACGTGGCTTGCCTCAGATGACAGTGTAATTTAAAAAAAATATATGGAGGGTTGAAAAATCATTTGCTCAAATTTGTCCAGATGTTTCTTAGACGTGATTGGAATTTGATTGCCCTTTTCCACAGGGTCAGAAGATATTAATGTCCCAGAACTTTAATTGCTCACAGACCCTGCTTTGCTCTTTGAAGATGTAAAATGTTGGACTCATTACTGTTTGTTCTCCAAATTCAAAGTTTCCTCTCCTGCACTTTCTTAATGGATAATACACATAGAAGTAGACCTTTATCTTTTCCCACCCTCTGAAACCTTTAAACCACTGGGAATTTCAGAGAATTTCAGAGGATGAGCACTGAATGTCTTTTTTAAGGGTATCTTTTNNTAATGTTTTTTTTTAGGGTTTTTTTTTTTTTTTTTTTTTTTTTTTTAAATCTGGTCTTTTTTCTTCAGTCCCTGGGTAGGCACCTGTCTTAAAAAACCAATTCCTTTGGGTATCCTTAAAGAAACTATTCTTGTGGGAACCCCACCAGCCTCCAGGGTTTTTGCATTGCCCAGGGACCTGTTGACTTGAAGGCCTTTTGGGCCAGAGTAATTCAAAAGAAAATGTTTGTGTGTGAATTCATTAGAAAAAATCAAACTTGATTTTTCAAAGGTGCAAACAACCAAGAGCCAGATGTCAACCCTGATGTCTTAATTGGAGTGCCAGGCCCCCAGAATAAAATGAGAAGTGCTTGCTTGGCTTCTCATGCCATGAATAAGCCAGCATAGAGTATCAGAATCTTAATTTTTCTCAATAAGGTGGCCCAGCCTGAGCAGTCTCAGAGAGGCTCTGTTTTAGCCCTTCCATGCACCAGGTCCCCATGGCACCCAACAGCTCTCAGTGCGTGGCTGTGCTTTCCTTCAGGAAGAGTATTCCTGGAGGCTGCCTTGAGCCTAGCTCAGGCCTCCAGGAGTGCTTGGCAGATCCAGGGCACATTTCCCTTTCAGCCTGGTTGTTTCTGAAGCTACCAGGCAGGGCTGGGTTTTCACAGTGCCTCAGAAGGATCCTTTTGGCTACTGAAGAGATTTTAATCTCCAGAACTGGTGTTATCCCCTGAGGAGCATCATTCTGAGCAGGGAGCTGCTGGCTCACCATGGCCAGTCCCCAAGAACCACTGAGGGAAAGGATGGTGGCAAAAAGGTCCCATCCTGTGTCTTGGGATCACTTTTGGCCTCAATCTGCCCCTTGGTTGGCACTTTTGTTGGATGAGACAGAACAATAGAACTGTTGGATGAGGCTAACAACGGCTCTCCTCTCCCTCTCTCCCTGTCCTTGCCTTTCTCTCTTCCCTGCAGGCAACTTTGTAAAGAATTTACAGATCTCTTGGCCCAGGACAGGACGCCCATTGGGAACAGCCGGCCCACCCCTATTTTGGAACCGGGCATTCAGAGCTGCTTGACTCACTTCAGCCTCATCACTCACGGCTTTGGGGCCCCCGCTATCTGCGCTGCCCTCACGGCCCTCCAAAACTACCTGACTGAAGCTCTCAAAGGCATGGACAAGATGTTCTTGAACAACAACACTGCTAACAGGCACACATCTGGCGAAGGACCAGGTAGTAAAACTGGAGACAAGGAAGAGAAACACAGAAAATGAGAGAGAGAGAGAGAAAGAGAGAGAGAGAGAGAGGAAAGAAAAAAAAAAAATTAGAATGAAAGAAAGGAAAAGAAAAAAAAAGTTAAATAAATAAAAGGAGAAGAGAGAGAGATAATCTTTTAAAACAAAACCGTCTTAATTTTAGCTTTAAAAATACTGGATTGGGCTTTGGAAGAATTCTATTAGGTAGGACAAAATAATAATAATAATAAAATAAAAATAATAATAATAAAAGAAAGACAATAATTTAAGATCAGAGGAGCACAATGGCGCAAGACCAGTGGTTCAGAGTCTCTTGCCAGGAACATGTGAAGACAACCACCAGGNTTTATTCTTTTCTTGTTTTGTTTTGTTTCGAGCAACGTCCTGTCTCCATGTAGACTAAAACAATCTTCCAGAGTGTTCCTTTCTGAGCAACCCCATGGCCTCATTGCCCTCAGCTCTTCCCACCTCATCTCACCACCCTGGTTCTGTCTAGACTAGGAAAGGAGGGGAGCCCCCAGACCCCTCACCAAGCCACCAACACCAGCTGCGTTCACGGCAGCTCCTTAACTTTGGGTGCCACCAGGAGGGACGTCCGGGGTCGCCGTGGCTCGGTTCAATCTGCCAGCTCTATTTTTTAAGAACTGTTTTGTGGTTTTATTTTTTTTTTATTTTTCCTGGTCTAGACAGACTCTCTGTTTAGATTGGCAGCGTTTACAGGTGTGTCTGGGTGCGTGTGTGCCTCTGCGTGTGCATGTGCACACCCAAATCCCCAGGGGGGCGCGGGTACCTGAGTATGTTTGTGGATATATATGTATATATGTGCATATATACATATATATATACACATATAAAACATATGTGTGCGTAGCCACGCATATTAATGCATGCAAACATACCTTTGTAATTTAGTAATTTTGTCTTTGATGGTAAAATGCCTTGTCTATAATGGGTTGCAAAATTTTGGAAGTAAGGTCTGGTACAATGTCAGCGCTATCTGATTTCTTAATTTTCTGAGATCTCCTCTTTTTCTCTAGGGGGTTTTATATTCCTAACTATGTCAATGTTTCAGTCCTTAATTTCCTTGACTAGTGTGTGTGAGAGAGCTCTTCCCCCATTTTTAAAGAACTGTTAACAACAACAAAAAATGAGTGATATGAGTATGTAATTCTTTCTCAGGAGTATGCACTATTTTATTTTCTTCTGTTTCCTAAAGCTTTGCCCGCTTGGCTTATGAGCTTCTTCAAAGAGGACTAGAGATCCCTACACAATATATCAGGTACAGAGAAAAAAAATCCACAATTCTGATATTCTGATACTTTTTATTTTTTGCTTTTTTTGCTTTTTTCAAATCAAAGCCAGTTGTTACTGAATTCTGTAGGTGCACTTCTTTAAAGAAGCTCAAAGGGAATAATTTGAACGAGATAAAAAATATAAATTGAAATTGAGGTGTACTGTTGCAAAGAGAATAAGAGCTGTGTTGAATGTTACGGCACTTGCTTGGCACTAGGGTTTTGTACCCAGGGAGGAAAGAGTTGCCATGTGAGCTGGCTCCTCGTGATGGGAGTGGGGAGGGTTTGCCAGAGAATATCCTGATTTCTGAGCTCAGTCTGAGGAAATCTGTTTCTCTTAGGAAGCATTTTTTTTTGTTTTTTTTTTTTTTTAAATATCTTGTGACTCTTGCTTTAGAACAAGTCAGTGTGGTAAGGTGGGCAAAAACTTCTTAACTCCAATGTTTTTCTTGGTGCTTTGCTGTCTGACAGGATGTCTTATGCATATGATTTGGGGTGGTGGGGGCGAAGTCTTATTTCTTTCCTCTCTCTATTTTTTTTTTAACATGCATTTCTCTGTCTTCTCTGGTAAAAATAACGCTGAAGTGTAAGGATATGAATTTCTGTTTGGATTCTGCCGTGTTGGGTAATTGCATGTGTTTCTCAGTGGGGTAGGGCTCGTGCACTAACACATCTTTTTGCTTATGTCAGAACTGGGTGTGGGTAGATCTCCTGGAGTCACTGGCAAAATTCCAGTGGGGTCAGGCCTCCCCCTAGGATCCCTGTGATAGTTGCAGGTCTCAGTCCCACCATCCCAAGCAGGCACACCTGAACTCAGAGCAAAAGAGAGAGAGAGGGAAACCTTAGCCTTGCTTTAATTTTGAGATCTCTTCCAAAGTGGAATGTGAGGGAGAAATAATTCAGCAGTACTCTCAACATCCCTTGATGAAATGTTCTCAAAACAAAAGAGCAAACAATCCCCTTGCTCCCCTTACTGCCCTTGTCTCTCTGAGACATGGTTACAGCTGAGGGCCTGCTCTGCTTTCCAAATCTTCATGCAGCCAGGTCTCAGTTCTTGTTCTCTACTTGTGATTTGGGCACACGTGGCAATAGAAATCCAGGGATCATCCAGCCCCAGGGAGCCCTGGCCCCTCCTGAGCTGCTCCTCACTCATGTACCTTTGGTTCTTCTGGGGCAGTGTGCTGTGGGGGCTCTCTTGAGAGGAAAGGGGGGAACTGAGGCAGGGAACCTTCTCCATGGGCTGTTGGGATGTGTTGGAGACAGTCTGAGACCCTGGCATGTCCATGCCAGTGGGTTTGGTGGTGGCAGGGATTGTCACATCCCTGCGGATGTCACCAGAGGAGGTGTGGTGCTGAAACCATGGATCCCCCACCAGCAGGCTGGGGAACCTCAGATGGAAAAGCATCCAGACAGCCCCCAGCCCTCCAAATCTTACCCCTTGCCAACCACCCCAAAGTTCATCAGGCTTCTGGGGAAGGACAATCCAGGCTCCATGTAGGGCATGGCCCAGCAGTGATGTAAGGCAAAGGGAAAGAGGGGATCTGGGGAGGAGCAAACGGCCCGACCTGGAAACACAGGAACACAAATGGCCCCACCTGGAAAGCTCCCTCCTCTGCCTGATGGGAACATCCTGTTTATCAGAGCAGGGCACCAGGTGTTGGATGTTGTCTTGCATTCCTCCTGCAAATAGGATTTGTGGGGAGCCTGTGGGTCCAGCCCTGCAGCATCACCCAGCCCAGTGGGTGATGGGGTTTTTGGGTGTGGGGAGACCCCAAATTAGCTCTCAGTCTTCCACATCCCCAGCTGCATGTGCAGGGCCATGGGAATCTGTCCCCTGCCACCCCAGAGCTTCCAGCTGAAGGCTTTGGGGCCATGTTGGGAACGGCCTTTCCTTGTCTTTGGGGAAGTCCTCTCTGTTAAACTGCAGAGGACAATATCCCACCACCACTGTGGGTTAATGGGGACAGGGATCCCTTGGAAATTCCTGGGGAAAGACTTACATGTGTGAGGGCCTGATCCTGCTGCTAGAAATCTCCCCCAGACACAGGTTTGGTCACCTGGACCATGGCCCAAACCTTGAGCAGGTTGAGGGAAGAGTTTCAGTCTGTCCCTCGTGCCTTCTGCCTGGAGGAGACAAACCTCAAATGCCAGACTGAGCAGTGCTCAGGCAAAATAAAGCCAAATTCCCAAATCGATTGCAGTGGGATGCCCTCTCCCCCATTTGTTCTCCAAAGAGTGGAGACAAAATTCAAGAGGTTTATGATTTAATGCAGTCAGGGAGAATACAGGAGAGGAGCACACCTCTCTGTCCTTCCCCCCAGCTCAGTGTTGGTCCCAGAGGGACCATCCCTTGCTTGGTGGCTCCTATCAGTGCTGAGTACAGAGCTTCCCCCCAAATTAAACTCAGCCTCCCTCTGGAAGGTGTTTTCCTGCTCCCCTCCACTTTCCCAGCCCGACTCCTTCTGTTGGCGGGGCACCTCAGACGTTTATCTGATAATTGAGTTATTAAAAGATTTGGTTTCCTCGGGATCATAAATCAATAAACAGGAGGATTAACACGGCAGCTTTGCTTTGTAACTCAGGGGAAAAGTTTGAGGAGAGATCATGAAAAGTTTGTTTTCAAACCAAACAGGTGGGTTGCTGTAAATTTTATTTCATTCTTAGTCTCATTTTTTTTTCTTTTTTTAATAACAATTCTTTATTTGCCGTTGGAAAGATCTTTATTTTCATATGCTCCCTGACTTTTTTTTTTTTCCTGGTTGTTATTCACACAAGATGTGATGGAAACAAGAAGCCAATTTTATGGGAATCCTTTTACAACCCGATGGTTTCTTTAAAATCGGGTTGTGTCTTGTCCCACCTAATAGAAATTCTCTGTGAGAAGCTGTTTAAAGTCCCTTTGCATCCCAGACCAATCTCTCCCCAAATCCCCAGATTTGCATTTGGGGCTGGGAGGGAGCGGGGGAAGGATGGTTTCAAGACCTTTAGCTGTGCCCAAAGGGCTTATTCCCTTCCCCTGCTCCTCTCTTTCTGACCGCTTTATCACACAGACCTGTCCGCCTCTGTTTTAATACATTTCTCGGAGAATTTGGTGCTTGTTTCAGCTGCCGTAAGCATTTACCAGATCGACCCAGACAACCTCCCTCTCCCCTCCGGCTTCCCTGTGTGAGAGAGACCGTAGGCTTTTTACAAATAGTATATTTTCTTATACAAAGGGAAAAAAAAAATAAAAGAAAACATCCCCAAACGCACTGGCAAACGCCTGAACATTTCGAGAGAGACGAAACACTGTGTGCCAGCGAGAAATAAAGGCTAAAAAAACAACAACAAAAAAAGACCCCAACAAACGCAAAGCTCTGAAAAAGCGAATGAGAAACTGGAAAGATGAAAGAAAAAATAATAAAAAAATTTTCCTTTTATGCCCCAAACGATCCTTTTTACCTCCTCTTCTTGAAAAATCTGACCATGCAGTGAGAAATATCAGTTTATCGACTCTTCCTGAGAAGAAATGTGGAGAGGCATTCAGTATTGAGTTTGTATATATTTATTTATGCTTAATTTAACGGGAATGTGTAAATATGGCGAGCAAGTAGTTTTTGGGTTATTTATCTGTGACTCTATACCTCTGTGAATGGGTGGGGAATTTAAAAATGAAAAGTATAAAAAAAAAACCAAACAAAAAAGAAAGAAAAAACAAAACCAACAAAAAAAAAATCCCGCTTGACTAGATAGTATCCTATCTGAATCTTTTCTGTTCTTTATAGACAAGCTGTTATGGTAATGGGTAGAAATTGGTTTCTTGTCCAGTGATGACCTGATTTACATAAATAATAAGAATAAGAATAAAAAAAAAAGAGATTGTTGTGTTTTGTTGTATTTTCCTCTTCAGTTTTTTTGAATGTTGGTGCTGCTTCGATTCTGCAGACGGATTTACTTATAACGCCAAGAAGTCTTTATTTTCCCAACCTAGGCTTTGGGGAAATTCAGGACATGTCTCTACATTAAAAAAAAAAAAAAAAAAAAAAAAAAGAAAAAAAAAAAAAAAAAAAAAAAAAGACAATAAATATTGCTTCTCAGAAATGTTGGTATTTTATTTCTGTCTGACTCAAAAGTGTCCATACTTTTCCCACTCTTACCTCTTCATTCTAAGCAGACCTATAATAAACCTCATGTCATATTAACGTGAGCTTTTGTTTCATTTTGCTTTAACCACCTGAATTCGGAGGAAATCTTTTTCTTTCTAAAGTGTGAGCCGTTAAAAGAAAATTTTATGTAAGCCTGCAACTCAGCAAACATTTTTTCCCTCCCACCGCTGAGTAATTGTAACTGTACATTTCGCTTATGCATACCTGGATGTCTGTAAATAGATTTATATTTATATATACTCTTATATAGAGACCGAGAGTGATGTTCATATTCAAAATGCGGGTTTATTTTCTACCTTTGCGTCTACACTTGCAGCACCAGCAATTAGCAAAAGGAAATATTCAAACGAAAACTTCTTTCTTCCCCCTCCCCCCTTCCCTTGCCCTCCGTTCCCAAATCGGCTTTATTTAGGTTTGTAATCGCCGCAGAGCTGAGGGGAGATCCGGATCCCCAGGGCGAACCCGGAGCCACTCCGGAGTGACTCGGGGTTTACCCTGCGGCTGGGGGAAGGAGGAGGGGGAGCAGATTAGAGCCTCAGGATTTTTTAATTAATTTTTTTTACTGGTATTATAGAAACCACTTTTTTATTTTTCCCCTTTGTCTTTCTTTTTCCTTTTTTCTTTTTTTTGTTTTTTGGTTTTTTTTTTCTTGGAAAGGACTGTCAATTTAACCCTCCGAACAGTCACCCTAAAAACAAACACACACGTGCGCTCGAACGGAGCCCTGAGGGTGGAAAACCGGTTTAAAGCCTCGCTTTTACTGCGGTGAACTATTTCAGTTAAATACCCGGTCTGAAGGCTCTTCTGGGTTGGGGTTTATCTGTTGGTTTTTAGAGAGAGCAGTCGGGGGTTGGAAATCGAGAGGTGCAGGAGCCCTGACAGGAGGTGGATCGGTTTTTGCAACTTAATATTTCTCTCGGAGGGGATGGGGGAATAGCAAAAATATAAATCCATCCCCACCTCCATCTCCCAAACTACCTCCCTTCTCCCTCTCCTTCCAGCTTGGACTACAGGAGCCGGCTCAGCTGATCGCCCATGGTGTCCAAAATAAATCATCATCTTCATCATAATAAAAAAACCAAAACCAAACAGCATTGCAAACGACGACCCCAAAGTGTGTTCTATGGGAAAGCTTTCGAGGCTCGGCTGCCTCGGCTTCAGCCAGGCTTGGACTCAGCCGTGACCTACTTTCTCTCCGTGGTGTGATGGCAAAAACGCCCGGAGCAAGTTTGTGGGGCCCGGGATGGAGGAGGCGGGTGGGTGGGTGGATGGGGGGACGGGTACAGCAGCGCCCGGGGTCCGAGCACGGGGAAAACGAGGTGGGGGAGCAGCGGAGCTGCGGGAGAAAGAGCAAAGGGATTCCCCCCGCTTTCCCTTTCTTAATTTTTACCGGGACTTTGCAGGGAGGGGGAGTAGGGACCCCCAGACCTCCCCTCCTCAGTCCCTCTGACCCAGCTGCGGGCAGGTGTGGGGGTAAGGATGCCGGTGCGCTGGGAATACCAGCGGCACTGGAGCTGATTCCCTAAAGCCGGGCTGCATGCCACGCTTTTTTAGTTTGTTTTGTTTGCTTTTGTTTTAATCGCACCGAGGGTATTATTTTTAGTAGAGCACATGTTTTGCATGAAACCTTCCAAAACAGCCCTGGCCGTTCCCAGCGGAGTCTGGGGGGAGGCTGTTTGGAGGGACAGGCGGGGGATCGGGAAGTTTCTCCGTTGTTCAAAAACTGTGCAACAGTTATGTAAAAAAAGAGATTAAAAACCCCAAAACACAAAAAAAAAACCCAAAACCAAAAATAAATGCACCAGGAAAAGCTCTCTTGTAACAGCAGAAGCACCGGCTTGTGAAAAACGAGGGCTCCCTTTCAAACGGGACCCGGGGAAAAGAGGAAGGGCTCACCCCGAGTTTCCCAGGCTCCCTGCGACTGTGTCAAGGTTGCAAATTCAAAGCACATCTATGTGTCTGTTTATAATAAAGTGCACTTCGCTGCTTCGGGAGGCGGTGGTGTGTCCTGCCTTCCCCCGGGCCGTGCAGCCAGCTCGGACACTGGAGCACGGGGCTCTGGAAACGCAGTGTCGGGAAAACAGGAATATCCCTGCTGACCTCCTCTTCTCCACTGCATTTTCCCAGAGATCTTCAACAAGACAAGATTAAATTCTTTCTTTCTTTCTTTCTTTCTTTCTTTCTTTCTTTCTTTCTTTCTTTCTTTCTTTCTTTCTTTCTTTCTTTCTTTCTTTCTTTCTTTCTTTCTTTCTCTCTTTCTTTCTCTCTTTCTTTCTCTCTTTCTTTCTCTCTTTCTTTCTCTCTTTCTCTCTCTCTCTCCCTCTCTTTCTCTCTCCTCCTGTCTATATCCTGGTCTTCCCCAGCTAAGGATAACCCCAGGAGTAGCCGCAGTAGCCCCAGCAAGCCCAGCCGTATCCCAGGGCCCTGGGTTCTCTTCTGCTTTCCCAGCCATGACCAGCAGGGACCTTCCCTCCCTCCCTCCGCCTCTCCTGCCTTGCCCCATTCCCTTCCTTCAGACTCCAGGTTGTTCTAGTTTCCATTACAGAACTTCAGCGTGATTTATATAGTTATAAACATCAGTTTTGTCTTTCATCCCTTTGGGGTGAACTCCTTTCTTTCCTTCCTTTGGCATTTTTTTTTTTTTCCTGCCTTCTCCCTCCCTACCTGCATGGTATGGCCCACATTTATACGAGACCTCATAAATAACATCTGGTGTCCCCACGATGGAACCAGTCAAATGTCTTAAATAATCCCCAGGACCAATATATTCATCGAATTCCTTGTTTTTTTCTGTCTGTCTCATAAACAGGCATCTACACATATTTTTCCCCTTAGCTGGAAGTGTGTCTGTGTCTGTGCACAGCTGTACCAGGACTCGGTGTTACATTCCGTGTCGCAACTGCTCGTAGCTCCAGAGTCGGTTCCACTACTGGCTTTTAGGAGTTAAGGGAAAAACAAAAATACGGCTTGGGAATTTAACCCTTGCAGGACAGTCCAGCCGGTGCGAGGGGCCGGTCCTTCCCGGAGCTCTCCCCTCAGGGCTGGGCTCTGCTGCTTTCCGCACATCCCAGTGTCCCAGCGGAGGAAGGGCTGCCCCAGCAAAACCCCCCCTCTGCCTACGAACGTTTCCTGGGGCAGGGAGGGATAAATCTCCAGGGGTTTACGAGTTAAGAGTGTCTCTATACCCTCTGCTTTGTATGAGGAAGAAAAAAAACCCAAGAAACTCACGCAATTACTAAATGACCGCAATTACTTTAGAACTTCCTCCAAACAACATTATTATTATTATTATTATTTTTAAGTGTTGTGTGTGTGTCTACGCATGTATTTCTCACCTGAATTTTCAGAACCTTTTTACCCTCTCCGCAGCGAATGGTGCAAATTTATAAAAAAATTCCCCAACCAAAATAACCCTCAAATAACTCAAATCTAAGATTTGCAAGGTGTTTTTAATACAAACACTGGACCTCCACGGTTCCCCAGCCTGGGGGAGTGCTGTGCTGGTCATTCTTAGTCCTGTTAAGTACACAGCGAAATCGTTTGCATCTCCTGACAGCGTGAGAGGAGGATGTTTTCCTCAGGTCCAGAAGAACACTTACTTTAAAACAAAAACCTTTGGCTCCTTCCAGGCGATAAATCGGTGCACGTTGAGATTTACTAACAGCGTTATCTGCAATTATAATTATATCCATAGTTTTACTCGTTTAAAACACCAATGTGAATGAAATGCGTGTGGGCATTTATTTTCTTCGTAAAAATCCATCAAAGTACCATTGAAGATTTTTGGTCTCATGAAATCAGCACTAGCAATAGTTTATCTTCATGCACAAAGCATCACCCGGCAGTTTTTTTCCTCCTGTGGAACTCCCAGTAACTAAACCAAAAGATGCAGTTTTCTCAAAAAAGCTGTCACCTATGATTGGGGTGAGATTAGTCCCAGTCACTTCTAAACTCTGCTTTATTCCAGTGCAGAGTAGAACCTGTTTTGGCTGGGGAAAAGGGAGCCTGATTCCAGCTCTGTATTGATAATCACAGTGTAATTGATAACTGGTAACGATGGGAACAGGATGCGGGATGGTGGTGGTAGAACTGCAAACGGGGCTAGAAAACATTTTTTGGGGAGGAAAATGGCTTTCATGGAAATAGTCTAGAGTAAAAAACTCATTTTAACTTGGAGAGCAGGAAGGAACGAAGCGAAATACTTGAAAACGAAAAGTTCTGGATTTTGATTTTAAGATGAGGGTGAACGTGAGTGGTGGTTCCGCTTGAGAAATGAAGTAAACACCGGCTCTAACCTGCCCCAGAGCCACCTGCTCATCCCTACTCTCACACAACGCCGTGCAGCCAGATGAATGAAGAGTGAGAGAGTGAAGGAGGCTCTGGTTAAACCCCTCCAATCCTGATTTCCCGGGACCATCGCAGCCGGAGCCTGGAGGCTTTTCCTTGTGCCCGGCAGCTGCCGGGGGAGGATGGGGGCGATGGCCGAGGCAGAGCAGGGACCTCCTTCCCCTTACGCTTCACAGGTTTCTCTAAACTTTAACTTAGGAGTGACGTGAGACGAGGGCAAGTAGCTGAGCCCCGACCTCAAATGTATTTTGGAAAGAGAGGGATTTTCTACTCCCTTGTCTTGTTTTTAAAATGTATATATGATTTTCCCTCACCTTCCTTACTCCAGCTTAGAAGTTTGGGCTTATTTGGAAAGTTTGGAAAGAATAAACATTAAAAAAGAA
>VZTB01010295.1:696017-734628 GCA_013397245.1 Thryothorus ludovicianus | reverse complement strand
CATCCCGTGCAGGCAGAGCCTTTCGCAGGCTCTTTTATTCGCCAAAAACACCTGACACGCGGCTCCGGGAGGCTCCTTCTGCAGTCTGGGCTCCGAGCCCTGCCAGGAGGGATGGCCCCGCTCTGGAACACGCTCGGACAGGGCTGATGGAAAGCAAGAATTAGCGATGATGGAGAAGGAGGGAAATTTGAGTTAACCCCAGTGATACGGTACTCTTGATTACGAAATATAATAATAATAATAATAATAATAATAATAATAATAATAATAATAATACCACAGATATAATAATAAAAAAGCCAGGAGAAGAGGAAGGAAGACATAAGAGGGAGTTCATCCTTTTTCCAGCATCATCACCACCTCCTTCAACCCTGCAACCCTCTCCCCTTTCTAGGGGGGTCTGCACAACCCCAAAGCGGCCCCTTCTCCCCTCCGTGTGGGGTGATAAGGAGATTGCCCTGCCCGCTCTGCTTCCCTGAGTTCCCCCCTTCCCCTCGCCCCCTTCCCAACATCCTGTCAAGCAATAGGCTGTAAAATAGTTATCCAGCCCAGCACACAGGCAAGTGCCGTTTGAGAGTAATTTCTGCCCCGAGCACTTGGCCGGGGGCAAAGCAAGCGTGCTCTCTAACTGATCAACCTGGATATTTCATTATTCATTAATTTACTGTTTAACCAAATCCCACTCATTATCAGAGGCAACGCTTGGCAGAGCCCAGCGAACAGTAGCAGTTGGTGTCAGGCGTGGAGAATTGGCCCATTTGATCCTGGGCTGTTTTATTATTCAACACCACTGACTGAGAAAAAGGCCCATGAATAATAAAGAGCCAAAGCGTGTTTGAACTGAGAAGCATGACACAGCCTTACAAAACAGCAGTTAGGAAATTAAAGGCGAGGTGGCCCAGGCTTTGCATTTTTTATTCTCACTGTGGGCACAGGCATTGGGATTCCACATTTTTGTTGCTCCTGTGTTTATTGTTGTCGCTGTTACTATTTTCCCACAAGCTGTTTGAGAGGTGTGAACCCAAAATGTGGATTGGGATCTTTTCTATTGCAGAGTTGCTCTCTCTGCTCTATCCTGATCATCATTTTTGTTTTAATAATGGCATATGTTGTGCTGCATGATTTTTCTCCCTTCCTTTACTCATGAGATGAGCCCACTACAAACATCAGACATAGATAATTTTGGGTGTAAATCCACAGAAACCCTCTCAACAGAAAGTGAACTGAGCACTGGGATGCCACTGGTGCCACAGAAACTCTGCTGAGATCCCAATGGACCCTCAGGGCTGGGTCTAGTCTTTGAGGATCAAGCCTCTAGAAAAATACTACTCTGAAGGCATTTTTTATATTTTGGTAAAAAATCAAAATAGGCAGTGATGGATCATCAGCTGAAAAGCAGAATGCACCTCCTAGAGAATGACAGCACTTAAATTTTTTTTCATGTTCCTAGCAAATGATTGAATTATAATCCCTACTGTCACCATAAAACTTTTCACTCTTCTGAATCCAGATCTTTGCCTCTTGGCCCTGACCTTGCCTGAAGTATGGCAGAAGCTCACAGGTCTTATCTCAGCTACATCAGGATCAAATTGAATTTTCCAAAATGTTTCCATTTCTGTAGGATGTGTGAGAGTGGTGACAAAAGAATGGTGGCACTTAGCACAGCTTTTAAACAAGTGGTGGTTAAAATGTGGGGTCCTGAGAAAGAATAAGGAGCAAGCAGCTTGGAAAAATGTCAATCAAAATATCTCTGACTTATAAAAGCCATACAAAAGCATTGGAGCAAGACAACTTATCTGAAGCCACAATAATCACAGGAGTGAACCTGCAGTATCCACAACAGCCAAACCTGAATTTCACTCTCTTCAAACACAAGAACTTTGAAGGGCATTTGGTCAAAATATTCTTTCTGTCTTGTCATTGTGATCTTTGTTGATTATGACAATGCTGCAGTGAAATAAGTTCCAATTTTTCCATGTAACATTACCATTTCTGTTGTATCTTAAAAGTCATTAGATTGTGGCAAAAATCTGGCTTTTAATCTTTCCACAAGGAGATGGCAGGATTCATGTAGCCCTTGATATTTTTCTAACCTCCTTCTGTTGGCTTTGCCAAGAATTATGTAAGGAGCAGTCACGGTGTTTTAGTTCTCCCTGCACTGAATGCTGGGCAGAGCACAGTGTTGGGTGTGGGATGGGGGTGCCATCCCTGTGACACTGACACTGCTGTGTCCCCCCTCTGTGATTTGAATCTCTTTAGTCTTGGACAGTCCTGAAGATATTTGGATGATGAAAAGAGATTGTTCCCTCTTGTTGTGTCCCTCCCTGCCTTCTCTCTCCTCTGCCCCTCTGAGACACACAGAACGAGGATTTCTGTCAGACATAGTGCAGGGAATGGTAATCCTAATGCCAATAATGCCAAGAACTGGTTATCTGCACACGTTAGTTCTGGTCAGGATCAACAAAGACCTCCTAAATGATTTAGAGTTACTTGGTGAGGATCAATTGTTTATTTAATAAAAAAGTGGCCAATCCAACTCCACACCACATGTCTTGTTTTATTTGTGGCCTGGCTTCCTGCAAAGACATTTTTGAACAGGCCATGTGTATCCTATTGTGGCGGCAGGCACTTATCCATAGATTCTGCCTCATCCTGAATGGTTTTTTAAGTTTGGATGGTTTTGGTTTTGTTATTTTTCTTTTCTTATTCTCATTTTTTCTTTCTCCAACCACCTGCCATCACTTCTAGGAGTGAATTTTGTTGAGATCTTGTCCTGATTAATAAAAACTCCAGTCCAAGTCTCTGTCAGAAATATAAAATTGGAAATTTGTCTTCTTAGTCAGAACTTTTCATTATCTTCCTAAATCAAAACCTGCCTCAGAAATTAATTCAGATTCTCAGAGCTTCCTCTTAAGTCTGGTTCAGATGGGTTTTAAATACTGAAAAAAGTAATGTGATGTCTGTGCATGTGGGTGCACATGGGTTGGTACAGAACCGGGGCTTGTCTCTGGCTGCCCTGGAGGCTCAGGGACCCGGGCAGGGGTCTCAGAGACCTTGGCACAAAGCCCAAAACACCTGTGGGTTGGATTTTAGCCCGTGAGAGTGATTGCCCACCTTGAAAGAGGAATTACAAGTCACAAGAGTTTGAATAGAGCAGTAGTGAGTTTGTTGTGGGGTGTAGAAGTGGTTTTTGGGTTTTGGTACAGGGGGGTGTGTGATGCCAAGATGAAGGAACCTCGTGATTTTTAGGTTTCTTCCTTCTTCTTCTCTCCATCTTCTTGGTGACGGGGACATGACTGGTTTAGAGTAGAATCTGACTGTCTAATGTAGATGATAGGTATTGGAAATTAGTTGTAAATAATGTTATATGTAACTTTTGGTATGGAGGATAAACGCCGCCTCTGAGAGAGGAGAGAATGCCTTCGACTGTCCTGCCAGAAAGACCTCGGCAGGGCAGAGAAAGAATGTTTTAGATAAGAGAGAATAAACAACCTTGAACACGAAACCTGAAGAGTTTCTTCCTTCTCTTTCGTCTCTCGGGCTGGGGAAAAAGAACTTTTATATTGCCAGGAAAAAAACAGCAAAATAACATAAAATCCAACACAGATAAACCTTCTCTCTTTATACCTCCAAAGTGTCTGAACACATTTTCTTCTCTTCTCTTTTCTTACTGATCTTTTATTAATATTCATGGCTGTGGTTATTGTTCCTGGAATCGAATGAACCTGGTGGAACCACTCCCGTTGCCTCCCAGATTTCTTGTTAACATTTGTGTGGGCTTCACACAGCTCTGAGGAGGGTCTTGTCTTCACGAAGAGAGGATGGGCTTAAGGGTGAGGTCATAGAAGCAAGGGATGGAATGGTTTGGGTTGGAAGCAGCCTTGAAGACTATGTTGTTTTGAAGGTTATGTTGTTCCAACTCCCCTGCTATGGGCAGGGAATGTTCCACCAGATCACCTTACTGGGAGCCCCATCCAACCTGGCCTTGGACACCTCTGGGTCTGATGTTGCTGGAACAATCCTTTTGCTGAATTTGGGAGAAGAAGGATTTCACCTGCCTCACCAGCCGCTCAGGAAGGCCAAGCAGCCTTGCAGAGGGGATTATTTGTATGGATCACCTCAAGTGCCTGAAGGCTGTGTTGGCAGCAAGTCACTGCAGAGGTGGGTGCTTGTCCATGTGTCATGGGAACATCAGGAATTTGCTTTCATAACATTCTCATGGATGCAACAGAGGATTGAGGGGGTGAATATATTCCTCCATAAGAAATTCCATCACTCTCCAGATGAAAGATACAGCCTGAATCTACAGTGCTGGCACTGCCTTTTGTTTCAAGCACAGAGCATTTTGCAAAATGGTGCCTTGATTTAAAATCCCACCAGAAACTAAAATAAAAACCACCACAGCATACAATCTTCAGGAGGTATAAAACAAGGATTCAAGGTGATTTTCTGGGAGGGTGACAGTCCAGAGAAAAGCTAGCCTTTCTGTTCCTCAGTAGGAAGTGGGTGCTCTTTGTCCCACTGAAAGGGAAACCAAAACACTCGCTCCACTGTCAGAATGCAAGAAGGAGCCTGGTGTTTCCATGTGAGCACGAATGTGACGAGCAGACGTGCATCCCAGGGAGGGCTGTTGAGCATAAGTGGATGAGAATGCCAGTGAAGGGCTGTAGGTGCAGAGCTGCAGGTTTAATCACGTCTGATGATAATTGACCGTGGGGGGAGGCGGGCAGCCCTGGCGGTGTAACTGGATGGGGAGTGTGAGGGTGTGATTGTAATTAAGCGTGGGTGTAACACTCTGGACATAACTGGATGTGAGTGCCAGGAGTTGGGCACGTAACCCAATGTGAAAGTGTCTGAGTGAGTACATGTTAGTGCAGGCAGGAGGGCATGATTGGAGCTGAAGGTCAGTGTGTGTGTGTGTGTGTGTGTGATGGGGGTGGTGGGTGAGCAGAGGGCTCTCAGTGCCAGCAACAAGGGCTACAAAATTGGTGGATGCAATTAATGAACCCAGTAGTGAACAGTGCTGGGCTAGTCTACAAAGCATTTACTTCTTGCTCAAATAAAATACTGCATGTATTATTTTTTTTCCCCGATCATGCTCCCAGTACATATTTATTTTTTAACATATAGTTTAACCTATAAGTTTACTGCAAGAAAATTTGCACAAACAAGGAATTTCCAATGACTGTTAGAGGATATTTGTGTCAGAGGTACGTGAAAATACTTCTTTTTCGTTTATTACATGTGTTTCTAAGAGCTGCATGACTGCAATCAAGGCAAAGAGCTAACACATCATAAACTATATGTAAAATCAAAACTAATTAGCACAGCTTGATTTTCATGTATCAAACACATACAATCAACAGCTCATAGACCTGAGACTGAGATGCCTCCAAGAAATTATTTGGAATGTTAATTCAGATAATGACTGAACTGCAACCTTGAAGACTATGTGTGAGTCAAAAAAGAAGGTGCATTAATTCAATCCTTCTTTTCCCCTCCAAACTGGCTGTGCAGCTCCAGTTGTTTGTGTGCCAGAATGATTTAAAGTGATGCTACCCGCAACACACTCGTTGCCTTTTACCAATATACGAAAGTTTCCTATTATTTTCACCTTCCTTTTAACAGCTTCTCACTGAGAAAGGCACACACTTCTCTTCTCATGCCTTAGGGCTTCTTGACACTTCAGAATTTACCAGAACAGCTATTCCAGAATTCTGGAATAAAACGGGCTACATGGGGGCTTTAATTAAGCAAGTACTTGGGAACCATTATCCAGAAATAGTAAATTTCCAGGAAGAGAAAACCTTTAGAGAAACAATGTGGCTGAGTGAGAGACACGGCATGGGAATGAGGAAAAAATGCTATATTCTCTCAGGTTCACTGGAACAACTGCTTTAACCCTCATTTTTAATGTTCATAAATGAGGATAGAGAGCCACATTCTGGTTGTTTGTTAAGGACTTAACTAAGTTAATCTTACTGGATTTTACTTGACTATAAGGAGGTACCTGTAAAAATTGCAAAGGCTCCCTCTACATGGATAGAAAAAACTTCCAGTGGGTATCTTGTATTACCCTGATTTGAGTGCCTAGATTGGCAGGAAGAACATAATTTCTACATCTTTGTTTCTCAGTGAACTTTACAGACACCCAGAGGACTCAAAGAAAATGTTATGAATTGCTTTTTATGCTTAGTGATGCCCTCAATGAACTAAGAGGCTATATCTGATAAGCTGCTAAATTAGGCCGAGATAAGTGCCAAAAAGATATTTTTTTGCAGTTTAATTTATGCTGAGAAGAATTTTGAGGTCTTTAGACACAAAAATTGCACTTCCCCAACAGTCTCATCACCACTGCAGAATTTCCCCCTTCCTTGTGCTGTGCTTTTATGTGCAAGGGATTTAACTTGTTAGACCTAGGAGGATTCATCTTTTGAGGCCTAATAGGTGAGACATGAGCTCAAGTTTCACAGCATCTTTAGAGTCACACCTTGTTCTGACACTGCTGCTGGTGCTTGGCATTGCTCTGCTGCCACAGGAGGAGCACACAATGTCTGTCAGCAGCAGAGGGGCTTTGGATCTGCTCTCCACATTTAACACTTGCCACTGTTTGCAATACAAAGACAGGTCTAGAGGGCACAGTAGTTGTCCAAAGGGAAATCAGACTCCCTGTTTCCTCACTCCTGGTTTCACAGTCACTCCATTGCAGCATGAGGGGGTGAGATTAATTTATTTCCTTAAAGTAGCCTAGTGGTTTAAGGGGCTTTATTGGGAGACAGGGTCCTGAAATCTTTCAAGAGGAGCAGGACACTAATCCTAAATATCCTTTTTTTCTGGGGAAAAGCAACTTTTAGTTCAGGTACACTTTGAATAAAAGAGGTTATGGACTGGGAGTAACACCACCTCTCATCTTTTAGGAGAGATAACGGTTTTAAACCCATTCTCCCTTGTCCTGTCACTGTCTGCCCACGTGAAAAGTGTCTCTGCCTCTCTTAGAAGACCCACTCAAGTACTGGAAGGCAGCAATGAGGTCATCCCAAAGTCTTCTCCAGTCTGAACAGCCCCAACTCTCCCAGCCTGTCTCCACAGAAGTGCTCCAGCCTTTGATAGTTCTCTGATTTGAGATTAATGTTCCCCTCTGTTGTAGAGGCAAGCTCTTGGATTATGATCCCAGCCTTCTCTGAGGTGTGAGAGTCTGAGGATGGTTTCAGGTCTGAGCTGTGGGTGTTGAGTCACTGAGCGTGGTGCCTGCTTCAACACCCACCCGTCACTGCCACAGCCTTTGGTGACATCAGTGGCCCAGGAGTGGGGCCTTCAAGTGTAAATTTTAAGGAATGAATCAGTGCACGCTCCCATAAAGGTTCCTGTTGGAAATTACTTGATTAAAAATAACACACTTAGGAGAGGTGTTTCAGCTCCAGCCAGACCTCATTAACAGAATCACTCTTGATGTTCTCCTTGGCAAGCCTGGCTTTAGGTCTGCTTCAAACTTGTTTATGAGGTTGTTTGAGGTTTGTGCAGCACACAAGATCTCCAGTTGGAAAAGTGTCACTGCATGAGGCTGTAATCCTTGCTGTGGTCAGCGTGTTGAGAGTTTTATATTTCCTGACCGCAGGATCTTTCCATAAAGTGGAGGGGGGGAGGGAGATTATTGTGATTAGCCAGCTGGTTTATTAAAACTTCTGGAAGCCATGGTGAAGCTTTAATGAGATTATTGCATCCATAAACTGCAAAGTTTCTTCTGCTCTTTCTTATTATGGGGAAAAGAGAGGAACTGGCCAGGCCTTTCTCAGGCCATGTGAAAGGTTATTAGAGAATATAACTCTGGGTGTGAATGGTGGTAGTGAGAGAGGGAGAGGCTTTCCTGATGCACTCACCAGCTGAGAAATTGTGAGGCATTTTTTCCCTTCCCCAAGGTCTCTGGGGGTGTAAAGTGCAGCAGGAGCTTCTGGCAGCCACACCAGAAACGGGCACAGGAGTCCCTCCTTCCCTCCAGCCTCCCTGGTTAACCTGCAGGCTGAAACGTGAGCAAGTTTTCCACGGGCTGGCCGTGATCCATGGTTTGAAATCACATATTGCATTTATAGACCCTGTTTTGGCAGGGTTCTGAAGCACCTATACCACAGTTTGTGCATGACTTCAGACTGGCCTGACAGTGTCCCCAGCCAGAGGCACACCAGGCTCCCTT
This sequence comes from Thryothorus ludovicianus, assembly GCA_013397245.1. NCBI lineage: Eukaryota > Metazoa > Chordata > Aves > Passeriformes > Certhiidae > Thryothorus > Thryothorus ludovicianus. Next base: position 726,440 of record VZTB01010295.1, on the reverse strand, counting down.
TCCACCTCATGAGATCAGCGGAGCAGCAGCTCTCACATGACAACAGCAACTTTTAGCATTTGTGTAGAACAACATTTTGGCTTGCTTTTAAACATCAACTCACTCATTTCTCTGCCAGGTAGCAGAATAACATGATGCAGTGCACAAGGATGGGTTGAAGTGTGACCTGGATTTGAGGAAAAGCACCAGTAAGGTCAGCTGCAAGAATTCCTTGGCCTTGCTGCTTTGATTTCTCCTTCTTTCTACTAACTTGAAATGAAATGTGAAAAAATTACAAGCTGTTCCAGTAACTTCTGAATCTTCTCACTGCTAATTATGTTACTCTAGATCTTAATTTTCCTAATTTTTGTTTTTCTTCCTTTTTTTTTAATCAACTTAATTTTTTATTTGTTATCACATTCTATTTTTTAAAGAAAAAGAAGGGTGGCATTTAGCCAGTTGTCATTTGGCTCGAAGATGTGGAAAGAACAGCAGAAAGGCTTCACAAGAAAGATGAAAAATATTCCAGATTTTGTCCATTCTGATAAGCCTCCCTGGACTTCAGGAAAAGAAGGAAAAAGAAGATTCAAAGAGTGGGAAACTCAAATATTTGTAACATAAGGAGTTATAAGTCCATCCTCCACAGCAGACAGCTTGGAGCTATCAGACCCCACTTCCTTGGCATCTGGCCCAAATGGCACAATCGAGTCGTATCAGTATCCATATGGGGCAGATTATTCTTCATTTGGGTGACTTTGATGCAAAAATAGACAATATCACACCTTCTGGTGTCAGGCTGCAGCAGACAGTGCTTCCACATCCACCTCTTTGCATCAGCACCAGTAAATGATTTTTTTTTAACAAGTCAGGAGGGGAAGTGGTGAGACCCTCCAGTAGATACCCTCTGTACATCCCAAGGTGCTACAGGTCCTAGGAGCCATGCTAATAAATTTAAAACCCTGATTAAACATTTCTAAAAGGAACTAGTGTGTGGTCTGTTTTATAATGACTGCAATAAAAATAACTGGACCCAATTTATCCTTAACAAATGCAGGGCTAGAGGAGAATCCTATTTTTCATTTGTTACTGTAGCAAATTTTTACTTTTTTTTTTTTTTAAGGCATTGGCTCAACAATTTCTGTTTATTTGTAACATAAATGAAGGGGAAAGGATGTAGTTAAGTGAATAAGCCATATAAATACAAGCATTATAAAGACACAGAGTTGGCTGTTAAAGTACTCAGAAGAGTGGTTATGAAGTCTCATTCAGCTCTTATTTCAATCAGGAGCAAAATGATAATTGATTCAGCAGAAAATGGGCCTGACCTTTATTTTTTCAGTGTTGTCCACTATAAAGTAACTGATTCATATTTTTGGCCTTCTTATGCAACATAGAATATTCCTTAAATTTTCATAGCAAAGCACCCAGTCATGCCATTTGAGATAGGCTAGAACCAAAGTGACACAGGATCTCCTTCAAGGATGTGATTTTATTAACCTTATGGAAATAACTTTCCCTGCAGTACATACATGGGGGGAAAAAATAGCAAAATTTGGAAGCACCCAAGTCAAATTCTGATAATAACCACACAGGGCCAATTTATTAGCAGACAGAAATGTCATCAGTGTAGACAGGGTTGGAAACATCTACAGGTGGACTTCCTGCAGTTAAGGAAAGCTGACGGGCAGGAGCATTTTTATCCTCCCTGCTTTGATTTATTTGTACAGGACTTGATCCTCAGCATCTTTACCTGTTTCAGTAATAAACCTGCTTAGTTCTGCACAGTGCAATATCCAAGAATCTGCAGATTTTCCCTACCTCTTACCCAACTTCATCCAGAGATCCAGCTTATTTCAAGGGGACTGGGACATTAAGTGATTGGCTGCCAGCAGTGGTGACATGGCACTTCTGCATCAGGGATCTCATTCAGAAACAGCTGAGAATTTGGATTTTTCCTTTCAGGGGCCTTGAGCTGACACAGAAGGGCAAATTTGCTCATCCTTTGACACTGAATCTCTGTGCAAAGCTGAGATCCACGTACCTGTATGCATGTGATTTAGGAAAGTCACTCCAAGACATCAGTGATGGCACCTTAGGATGGTCAGGGCTGGAAGAGACCTTTTCATTCTAACCCCCTGCCTTGGGCAGGGACACCTCCCACTATTCCAGGTTGATCCAAGCCCCATCCAACCCAGCCTTGAACATTTCCAGGGATATAAGGGCAGCCACAGCTTCTTTAGGTAACCATGCCAGGGCCTCCCCACCCTCACAGCAAAGAATTTCTCCTTAATATTTAATCAAACCCTGCCCTCTGCCAGTGGGAAGACATTGCCTCTTGTCCTGCCACTCCAGACTCTTGTCCCAAGTCCCTCTCCAGCTCTCTTGGAGCCTCTCTAGGCACTGGAAGATTTTCTAAGTCCTCCCCAGAGACCTTATAAGGGATCTATGAGAGGTTTGCAGTGCAGCTGTTTGCATGGCACAGAGAATAGGAAACATCCTGTGCTTGTGGCAGCTCTGCTGTAGACATAGCCACACTTTGAGACTCTGTTCCTCATTCTTGATCCTGGAAAGTGGTGAGGCAACCTTTTAGACTGTATGAGATAATCCTTTACACTTTTGTTTGGCCAAAAGGTCATTAATCACAGGGAACCCTGTGATTATTACTGTACTCAGGAACAGGGTCTGATCTTAAGATGAGGAAAAACATTCTCAAATTTTCACTTGCAAAAAAATGCTGCAAAGGTAAGAATCATAGAAAATTCTGAGCTGGAAGGGACTCACAAGGATTATCAAGCCCAACTCCTAAGGTTTGTTTATTTAGAGAGTTAACACAGGACATATCTGATTCATAAATGATAAATATATCATGAAGATGGAAAAATTCTGGTCCCATCCCCTCCTCACCATGGCCTCCAGTGTTCGCCTGTAAAACACCTGAGCAGTCTATGTCCTTCAAACAGAAGCAGCATGTGGCAGAGTAGCAAATTAGTGGGTTGGAAACCTTCAAGAATAAGACATGAGGCAGGAATAATCTTGAATCACCAAGTCCAATCTGCTGGTGAGGGTGTCTGAGGGGTTTTCAAAGGAAGTTTCCCAACAGGATTTGCAGATACCCAGAGTTCCATCTTCACCTCACTGTGTTCTAGGCTCACACAACACTGGGAATTCTTGTTATTGCAGATTCTGAGGGTCAGGTGATGTTTAAAGGAAAGACTTTTTCCCCCTGCAATTATCAGGCTTCCAGGGAAGTTCTGCACGTGGACACTAATCCCCTGCAAAAGACAATTATATTCTCTCCAAATTCTCAGTGCATTTTTGGTGGGCAAATAAAGTCTGTGCCTCAGATTGCCCATAACATTTCATTGTTTTATTAAATCACCATGGCAGCAGTGATTGTCACACAACAGAAAACTTCTCTGCAAGGAAAAGGTGTTTGGATCAATGTGTCCAGGGTGTGTGTAGTCTCCAGGGAAAGGAACCATTGGTCACTCTGTGGGATTGCCTGGTTTAGTCCAGGGCTGTAGATCTGCATTTAATACATGTTAAAGCCCAAAAGCTCCATCCCTTCCTCCATCTCTAACAGCACAGAATTATTCCACAAGTTTCTATTTTTGCTAATTGGCTGCAGCTCTGTAATTATGAGATAACCGCTCCAAATGAAATATTTGGGATTGGGTTTGAAATATTGTCTCTTCCTGCCTGCCTGAGGGATTTATGCAAATTAAGAAAAAAAAAAAAAATCTACCCTAAGTCAAAAGATTCTGTGGTCTTATCCACCTCTTCCAGGACTTTATGAGCAGGAAGGAAGGTTAGGGCAGTTTTTCATTTCCTATGTGAATGTCAGAACTTGGAACAATAATGGACTCTGGAATTGCTCTTAATAAAAAGTATGTTGGGATTATCAGTAGAATGGAAGGGAAATGCACCAGGTGAGATAGGAGATATAAAAATAATTTTCCTGTTACAAAGTAGTTTTCTCCTTTTAAATGGCATGAAGGGCTAATCTGTTTAGTATCCAAGCAAGCTATTTATGTGGTAATTTATTTTCCTGCAAAATAAAAGTCCATCTGATATTATTAGGATATAAACAGCCCGTATATGTATTGTCTTCAATTTTTTTTGTCTTTGTTTTTTGTTTTTTTGGTTTTTTTTGTTTTGTTTTGTTTTTGTCTTTGTGTGAGTTTTGTTGTTGTTTTGGTTTTGTTTGTTTTTCTTTCTGGCTTCAAATGATGAAAAAAGCTGATTATTTTAACAGTGCATCTGACAGCTACAGTCCATAGGTCAGAAGCACAAGCTATAGATTAAAACATAAAAAAGACTCAACAGACAAGAAGGTAATTTTAAGTGTGAACTGTAAAAGCTTCAGCTGACTTTAGTTTGGAAGAAGAGATGAGAGAAGTTCAAAGTTTTACATGACTTAAGAATTCCAGAACAGGCCAACTACAGCACCTGGGGGAGGATCATTTAAAAACAACCCTTAAGCATATAAAATCAATAATAATTTGGTAAGGCTTTTAATTTCCAGCAGCTTGCCCTGGTCTGAGCAACCTGTACAAGCGGAAGGTGTCACTGCCCATGGCAGGGGATTTGGAACTGGATGAGTTTCAATGTCCCTTCCAACCAAAACCATTCCATGATTCCATCAATAGTTAATACAAGAAGAGCTCCATGCCTAGAATTCAGTGCAGAAATTTGGAGACGTTGTCAGATTTCCCTGTTCATATGTAACCAAATGCCATAAAATGCATGCATGTTGCACTGCACATGCAGATCCAGTTAATTAATCTGTATAGAGTGTATAAGCATATACAGGCACACGTGTGTGTGTTTAAATGGGAAGAGGAGAATGACAGTGAATAGCTGGAGAAAAAGAGAGACACTTGAAATCAAAACTTGGTTCTGGGAAGCATAAATATGAAAAAGCAGTATTTGTTACTGCAACAACACTCATGATGAAATTTTTAAAGGAATCCTGAATATCTGGGGGGGGAGATGAGTCTCATGGAATGTCACATGTCATGACAGCAGGTTCCTAATCCAAGCTGGTTGTCCAAGCTGTTGATCATCTCTCAGCAGTCAATGGAAGCAGACAAGATCCTCCAGAGAGCATCTCATCTCACTTATGGAGGTTTATGCCATTTCTAGAGGTTTGTATCTATCTCCACTGGCTTTTAGAGGAACTGATTAAACAGTGCAGACAGGTGTCTGAATTTCTGATGGTTAAAGTTAGATGAGGTGGATTCACCCTTCGTGTGGTTAATGCCTCCAATCCAAATAAATTTCTGCAGTGTTTGAGATGCTTTTTTTTAGATTGCTGATCTAAATATTAAGAAGCCAAAGGCTTTGACCTGTTCAAGCTTTGGTACACCTGAAGTTTTTAAGCATTATTTATATTGCTACAGTGTCCTTTATCATCTGTCTTTCATCTGTCCTTTTGCTGCCACTATTAGGGAAAATCTTGGAGCAGGACCATTCCCACCACTTGGATAACACTTAAATCCTATGCCTGTATTTTGGCACTGCCAGAAGAAACCAAGCATGCAAATACATAAAGTGTAACTCAGAGATGAAGGGAGGTGGGTTCCGGTTAAAGGCACTTCAGTGTTGATTTCAGCACACAGGTGCCTATGGCTCTCCAAGTATTAAATATCCTGCTATGGGAAGCAGCCAACACCATCAGCGGAGAAGAGAGAGGATGCCAGCTCACACTTATATTTAATTTTAATCAGAAACCCCAGAAGTTCAAGTGGAGAGGTCAAATGTAGGTTATTTTGTCCCGCCCCTGACCCTGCACTCACAGTTGTGGTCAAGTTTGTGGAGCTCTTCCCACCTGCCCACCTCTCATTTAACCCTAAATTGTACCTGGGGCTGTGTGTCCCTGCTGAGTCAGCTGCTGTTGTCTGATCCATGGTGTCGGATGCCCAAGCCAGGCTTGCACAGGCTGTTCCTAACTCTGCCAGAGCTCAGCTAAAACATCGTGGTCCTGAAGAACACATGGTTTGCCTTGCCCAGAAGGCATCTTCCACATCAAAATCTATTCAATAGCAGGAGATCTGGGGCAAAGGAGCAAAATGAAGGAAATAGGGACTTATCCTTCATTCCTAACACCAGGCACAGGCTGTTCTGCAGGGAGGAATGCAAATTTTATGGGGCCAGGGGAAAAAGAGGCAAAATTGCTTTGCAGCTGGCTTGTGTGCTGGGATGGAGGACTCCTGCTACTGTCATCATGTATGCACTGTTAACTGCAAAGTCACAGGGTAAAACATGCACATAGTCCCTGGAGAGTTCTTTGTCAGTCCTGATGGTGCCAGCTGACTCACCAGGGAGCTGAAATGTCATCATTTGGGTTACTCCATCGAGTGAGTACCTGCTGCTTTCTGTGGTGCATCTTTTGGGGGTTTGCAATAAATGAACTGGATAATATTCGAAGATGTCACTCCAAGTACAGAGGAGCACAGGCTCCATCAACCCTTTACAGACCTTGATCTAAATGCTTCATTTTTTTTAATAACAGAATAATTAGGACACTACAAACAGATCCATGTAAACTTTATTTATTCATGTTCTGAATTAACTAAACCAAAATCAGAAATGTGGCACTGGTATGACATCAATACAAGCAAGGTCAGAAGAATAACAAAATCTGATTTTAAGCTCCACTAAACCTTTATGATAATTCCCATGCAAATCATCCAGGATTCCTCTCTTCTATCAGGCATTTGCTGAAGCTGTAACATTCTGCAGTGTGCTCCTCCCAGGCCCTGGATTTTCTGGCTGTGCACACACACCCACTGTTAATGAAAGCAAATGGCTACAGGGTATTCCAAGCCTTAAATTTAATAACAGGTAAGAGTTAAAGCAAACAGTGACTTTGCACCGGTGCAAAGGCTCTGGCATGGGCATGCCAATGGTGAGCTGGGCTCAGCACTGACTTGGGCATTTTCTGGGCAGCTCCTGTAAAGGCAGAGAAGGGAAAACACATTTTCTCCTCACCCTCTTCCTCCCCTCAGCCTCACCCTCATTGCACCTGTGAGATCTCAGACTGCTTTTGCCCCTTCTTTTTTCTTTCTTCCCTTTTCAACTCTCCAGCTGCTGCTGAAAAGGGAATTTCCAAAGCAACCAGGATCCCAAGAGCAGCGTGCTAGGAATAAATAGCACAAAGACAAGCAAGTCATTCCATGGCAAATACCACTCAGTAGGAAGCAGGAAAGCTGAAGCAGTAAGTATGCCAGTAATTCTAATCAATATGCCCTCTTTGCATGTCAGGCTACAAATGCAGAACAAAGTTGGTTAAAATGCACGTCCTGGGACATTTTAGCATCTGGAACTTTTTATGTATTCATGAAGATTGTGAGTCAGATTCAAAAAGCTGTTTAAACAAGTGTGTTGATACACATAAGGTTTACTGTATATATAGAAAAAAAGCAGCATTGTTAACATGTTTTTTTGTATCCCTGCCAAACTCCTGCCAACTGGGAATGGAGTGTAGGTTGTTGGCATGGATTCTTAAATCTCTCATTGGAATGGAAACTTCCCAGTGCTGGTTCAAAGGTTAGATGGTTGTTTGATTTAAGCCAAATAGCCTTAAATGCAGGGATTTATTTTTTCATTGAAACGAGCATTTATGTTGGTAATTCTCACATTTGGTTTTGGTTGTTACTGGAGATGTTTATTTGGGCTTGAAACAAGTGGTCTGGTTGACTTGGTACTAAAAGAGCCTGATTTAATTTGGGTAAGACTTGCATTATAGCAGTAGCTGATTGTTTTTGAAGGGATTAAGCTCTCTTCATGCTGGTTGTGTATAGATTAGACTCCTAGTCCTGGTTAATCAACAAGCAACCTGCTTTAGGATGGAGTGAATCACTGTCTGGAGGTTCCTAATTCTTTGGTATTGAATCCAACTGGAAGGTTGGCTTGGTCCAAGTGCTTAACACCAGCTTTAGTGTCACCATTAATAGGTGTTAGAGAGATGAGCTTCACGTGCCCCTCAGAGATAGAAACACCTCAAATCTACTGAGAAATCTCCAGTTGTTTAGGAAATGGAATTTGTTTGCAATCCCCTTTTGGCTTTAATAAATGAGAGTCAAGTATCTATTTTATTTTAAAACAGTGTGCTTAGTGGAGCATGAAGCTGCTCTTCACTTCATGAACGCTTCCACCAGCAGTTCCAGATATTCACAGGTGACTGGCCAAAGGGGTTGGGATGAAAAACTGTATCCTGAGCCCTGTGGTGCACTAGGAAAGTGACTTCCTGGGGGCAAAGCAGGAGGCAAAATGTTTTCCCTCCCACTTCTTCACCAACCATGAGGGACTCTGTATTTTAGGGAACCCACCAGGTAGTTTTCAATCCAAAAGAATGAGTTTGAGCTATAATTAATTAAATAGTCAATCACTATAAAGCACTCTGAGGTTTTACAAGAATTCAAGGTAAAAATATGAATACTTAGGTATATAGCAACCATAAAGGTAATGCACATGTAGAAAGAAATAATATTTTATGAATATGTTTACAGTATCTTCACTTAATACCCATTTGGTTTGATCACTCTTTAAAAACTTTTTGAGTCAAAATGTTATGTTGTGTTAGCTCCTTGTAGACCCATAAAACTTTCCATATAACTCACTTATTCTTAAATTTATTTTTTTCCTTTAAAAAATAGTTTTTCCACGAACAAAAACCTTATTGTAAATATCCTGACAGAAGATGCTTGCAGCCAGGTTTCTGGTTAGACTTGAGGTGTTAAATTATGCCCCAGTGCTTTTTTTCAGATGGAATTTAGGTGTTTATAGTTTCAAAGTCTAAATTTAAGGAGGTTGTTATGGATTCCCTTTGTATGCAGTGGGGAAGACAGGTAATTCTGAGATCAATAGACCTAAAATATGAATTTAACATAACTGAGATGAAAGACTTGCTGAAAGAGTCTATTTTTCTTAGTTGGGAAACTTAAATTTTAATTGCAAGTAATCACTATACCTTTAGGTGTGTTAGCATGACTAAAGTCATCAAGACTTTAAACACACTCAGGTAAGATGAATCTCACCTATGACTTTGATTTTTAAAATGAGAAATACAATGGATTTCTCTATTTGACCCTGTTTGAGTCACAATAGTTACTGAAGCCTTGTCACCACAAAAGCTGAACAACCTTCATTGTAGTTAACTTCACGACTGGATGAGGCCAATAAGTCAATTAAGTTCCATGGAAATTAAAATGTAGTAAGAATTTTGACTCGACATCCAATTTGATACCACAAAGTAAGACAATGGTACAGGAGAGGGATGGATTTCAGTCTGTTGTTAACCTGAGACACATTCCCAACCTTGGGGGTGTTCAAGGCTAGGTTGGATGGGGCTTTGAGTTTAAGAGAGCTTAAAAATCTTCTTGTTTCAAGCCCCTGATGTGGGCAGGGTGCCTTCACTAAACTGGATTTAACTTATCTTCAGCTGAGTAGTTAAAATCAAGGTACACTGGTAACTTAAGATGGTGACTCACCTGTTGGTTCTCATCCCTTTGAGATGCTCCAGGATATTTCCAATGACTATGGAGCTGTTGGATGTGCCACAAAAAATATTTTAAACAGAGCTTTTTTGGAATGGAGGCTGCATACACCTGTTTCTTGAAGTCTTGGGCTTGAATTGTGCAAAAAATGTTGAAATTTTTGCGAGAAGATCATCTCTTCAGAGATTTCTTCAACATCTGCTTCTCATCCCATCACAAATGCTGCCCATCTTTGGGATGCTCTGGCATTTCCACTTCCAGTCTCAGCTTGCAACCAGCAGTAAAAGAACAGAGGAACTTGATGAAGTCTGGTTTGAGTTTAGGTGTAAAAATGACGGAGGCTCATCTGCTTTCTATCTTGTATGAATTGCTGGCCAGTCCTTCTCAGTCAAGATGTTCAAGTGAAGATTATTACATTTTTAAGGAGATTGTGTAGGGGCCTAGAAATAGGGGCTGGGTTAAAAGAACCAGGAGATCCTTCTCTCTGTGTCTCCTCTATAAATCTCTCATTATCAAAATAATGTCTCGTTTGTGGTCTTGGATGGCTCTGCCTTGAATGAGTCACATTTCTTTTGATACAGATGATTCATATCACTTCTGGTACAGCCCAGGCTTGATCTGCAGAAAAGCTTTGCAATAGAAAAGCTACAGCAAACAGGCTCTGCACATGCTCCAAGTTTCTGATAATCAGCCGTTATGTAATTAAGCTTCATATCTGTCTCGTGAGGTAATTATTATTATTTTACAAGTTGTACTTGATTATTAAAAAGAAAAAACCCACAGATATTGAGATGGATGAAAGTGATGGGAGGTATTATTGTAAAGATCTGGATTTAGAAGTGTCTCCCTTACTATAGCTCCTAAAAACACAAAGCCTAATGCAAGCTGTAGATAAAAATTCAACACAGCTAACAAGTGTCTGTCTGCTCTCTGACTGCATGGCCATGGTTTCTTAGGCTGCTTCCTTCAAAGGACAATAATCCCTCTCTTCCTCTGCCAGTGAACAGGATTGTCCAGCACTTAAAGTGGGAGGAAAGGGATGTTTTTCAGTTTAGACTTTGTGGTTTTTGCACTCTTGCAGCACACAGCTAAGATCAAGTATGGTTTCTGCATGTGGAGGAGCTACCAGTGGTGCAATTTAACAGGATTCAGCCTCCAAAGGCTGTAAATATGTTTGGAGTGAAAGAAGTTGTGAATGAAACCCAGATGAGGCAATGTGTGGTTAAGGAGTGATTTGAGACAGTTTGCCAACTGTGACCCTCTTTGGTTCTCCTTCAGCAATATGATCTCCACAGCTGAACCTGGCAAGTAAAGATGTGTGTTCCCTTGATCTTTGTGTCTTTCACTCCTGAAAATCAAACAATAAAAAACAGTTTTACCTTAAAAAGCCACAAAAAAAAAAAAAGGACTAATCACATGTTAATTGTATCCCTTGTGTAAAAATAGTCAAAATCATAAACACCTCTGAAAGCCCTGCACCTTCCCACATTAGAAAAGAATGTATTTTTGTTTTCATCTTTAAGTGTTTATTTCTTTTTGCATCATTAAAACAAAGATAAATTAGCCTACATAGTCAAACAGCATTGGATTTCTTAACAATAGCTCTGATGTACCTGCAGATATCCCAATATTAGATTTCACCCTCTTCATTATGACACCTTCAAATATCAAAGTAGAAAATAAATAATTTTAAAATGAGAATATAAATAAGATACCTAAGAGACGTTTGATAATATTACAGAAAAAGGAAAGAGCTTACTGAAAACCAAGATGCCCTGTCTATTCAGACACCCAAGCTGGTTTGCATCTGTGGTTATTTTCCTGAAAAAACTTAGAAAGGAAGCCTAATCTTGCCATGCCAGTATTTCCATATCTGTCTAAGTGGGCACTTGGAAATAAATGAACAATGAGATGACACATTAGATAATTTCTATCAAATATAACAATGCTAACCAAATAAATAGAAAAAAAATATTGCTAAAAGAGCAGAAGTAAAAACTCACAAACTCATATTTCATATAGGACTTTTGCTCTGAAATGATATATTTGATGCAGTGCACTGTCAGCTCACAGGAACAGAATTGTTTAGGCTGGAAAAGGCTTCTAAAGCCATTGAGTGTGACCTTTCCCCAGCACTGCCAAATTCACCACATGCTCCCAAGTGCCACCTCTACACATCTTAAAGGGCTTAAAGCCCTTCCAAGGATGGTGACTCCATCACTGCCCTGCACAGCTTGTCCTAGACCTTGAATAGTTTTCCTAATGCTGTTGGCTTTAGGTGGGAACTATTCAGAGACAATAATCTCAGGTAGNTGAAATAGATGCAAAGCGCTTTTTTTCTAGCTGTAGGTTCACAGAAATATCTCAGAAGGAGCTGGCAGACTGGAAATTTGCAGAGATATTGCATCTGTTTGCATGGATAAGCAGAGATTAATTTTCCAGGTCACCATCCTTTTGCAAAACATACAATTCATGTTGAAAAGAAAATAAAAAAATACCCAAAAATACAAACCTAAAGCTTCAGAGAATCTTGAAACAAAACCTCATCACTTTGACACGAAAAGCAAGTTCTAATATCAGGATATAAGTTAAATATCTAGAGAGAAATACAGCTGTAATTAATTTGGTGATAATGAGGCAATCAATACATTGACACTTTCTGATTTGACAAGGATGGTCACTGGATCACCATTTATCTCCCAGTTCCCCAACAGTCAATGCCTTTAATGAAAGGCCTTCTTTGACTCTTTCCCACTTGATGTTACAGCTTGTTTGAACTATTAGCTCCAATTTTGTCAGGCTGGAATGTTACAGAGCGGGCTGCTGGGATACTGCAAGATTCATGGGTTTGGGATATTGTACCACAGTAAAACAGCTGGAGGGGAGGGGAGAACCGGTATGGTGAGTAATGGCAAATGCATCCATCACAACAAAGAAACTTCCATCATCCCCACTGGCAAAACTGCGAGTTACTGAACTATCAAGGATCTGAGGCTGAGGTTTTTGAATGATAGCTATATATACTTTCCCCTTAGAGGAGTGATCTTGGTTTGGGCTGATGATATTTGTTACTATCAATGATGACAATGAACATCTGTGCTCGGTGGTAGCTGCTCGTAATTTCCTTGCCAAACACATCCACTCACAGGACAAATAGATGCATTTTGAAATTAGCAATAAATGAGACCAAAAATCCAAGCAAGATGTGGTACTGTCCAGCCGTCTTTGAAGGAATTAAGCTTTTTTCTACTGACCTAGTGGCATTACTGAGTATATTTATACCATCTCTTACATTTTGTTATAAAGCTTTTTAGCAATGAGGTACAATATTCCCACAGGGCAAAAGAACTACCAAGCTATGAGCTCAGTTTGTCACAGAATTGTTGCCTTTCTTCAAAACTGTATCAGTGCTTGTACAAAAAGCACCAAGAAAGAAATTGTGGGACAGTTGATATTAATGGTGAAAGTTTCTTTGACTTCAAAAGGACAAGAGTTCATGACTGAGCACATCTCTGAGGCTGTCTCCAATTTTGGTATGCATTTGTAAGCGGTTTTTGCAATAGTGAATAGAACTGGAGCACCCAAACCCAGCCAATTTGGTGTTTAAAAAGCTTAATTACCTTAGGGTGGAGTATGAGTTGAAATTTTGAACCAGCTTTCGTTCCCAACCTTTCATCTTGAATTAATAATTTTGTTTTCATCATTATATTGCTTAAAAGATCTGGAGAAGGTTATCATAAATGATCATGTTACATACTTTCAGATGTATGTGTAAAGGCAGGCTGGATAATTTAAAAGATTTTTTTATTGTCTTAGCCACCTCTTTATATAAGACTGTAATTCACAACTATCCTCCTTTTATTTCTTCTTCTTGTCCCGGTTTCTTAAACGTGAACTAAAAAGCCTGCAGAATGAGGGAAAGACAGAAACATAACAGAAACATAAGGCAAGCAGCAGTGAGCACATCTCAGAACTTGGAAAAAATATTTAAGGAGGACGTGCACCAAAGAGGGTGCCCTGAGACTATTTCATGCTTCAACACAGGTGTCAGGGGAGCAGTTAAAACATACCACTCAAAGTGGAGCCTTAATTATGAGAAGTAATAATAGGTAAGTATATAAAAACAAAGACTGGGAAGAGATAGTCAAATAAACTAGGGAATGAGGCCACTTAAAGCATCAAGGCTAAACTCACAGGTAGAAATGGCACAGGCCCCTAGAAGTGCTGAAACTTTGTGAGGAACAACTGACCTTTTGTTCCCACCACTCAGGACCCTTGAAATCTCCTCCCTCTGGGCTTTTGCAGTGAAAAGAGTCTTCAATTCAAAATTTTAAATACTGAAATCAAGTTTATATTTAAAATGCCTTAACATTGTATCATGGGTTTGAATTAGCCTCAGGCTGCTTCTAGCATGAGCATCCAGTGATGCAGGGGAAGAATGGCTGCCCTCTAAGTGGGGTCAAAGTTGATGCCTAAAATTATTTAGATTTTGTGCACCTTTGGTTCTAGATTTTGCTCCCTGCTCTCCATTAGTTTCAGATGTACAAGATGAATAGGCACATTTAGATATTGTTTTGTGTGGAATAAGCAAGAGAAGGAGATGGACACGTTCAAATAGCCTCTTGTGGGTCTCTAATCTGATCATGACAACATATCAACTTAAAATAGTGATAGGTTGATTTAGATTGTTAGTAGGCCTGAAGGATCAAGCCCTACTCACAGTGTAGTGAGAGAAAATTTTACAGCATTGAATTTCTGACTCCAGCAAAGCCTTCATTGCAAATTTACTCTCCTCAACAGCATCAGGAGCTAGTGTCCCTTCATTGCCATCTTCTATAAGTGTAGAGGGAGTGGTGAATTCAGGAATTCTAGTGAGGGATTCCCTTTTTGAATAATATATATAAATTTATTTGAGATAACTAAATCCCAAACAAGCTTTACTGAGTCATCTGAATCCATGTTGCTGCTGATTTTCTGGCTACATCCCAGTCAGGTTATTAGATACTGAGCAATGTGGGATAGTGGAAGGTCTCTCTGTCCATGCAGGGGGTGTGGAATTTGGTGGTCTTTAAGGTCCCTCTCAACACCAACAAATCTGTGATCCTATAATGTGACACAGGACATATAAGAGACCTGGACTCTTTTGATTAAATATCCTCTTTATCACAAGTGGCACTAGACACCAATGGCTGAGCACTTGAATCCAACTCTTAGCTAACAGAGTCAATGGAGCTTGGAGAGCAATTAATCTCCTTTTAATCCAGATATCTAAGCAACATCAATTGCAGGAAATAAAAACGCTGCCAGGACCCAAGGGTGGAAATGGCTTTGGTTGAAATAGCACAGACTGAGAAGTCTTCCAAACAGAGAGTTTGAATCTGCCCATATCATTTTGGAGCTGGGATAGTTTAAATCATACTCTGGCTAAACTGTATCTGTTGGCAAAATGATCCTGGCATGACTTTATTGACCATACCGTTTATACCTCCAGTGATGATAGGAGCAGAAACAACTCTTGCCTGCCCACACACTGCTTGTAGACATCAAAGTTGAGTCTCTTAATGTTGAACTGAACCCCACCTCTGGAGAAGAATGGGGGTAGCCTGCAGCCCAGGGTGTCAGGCACTTTTTGGGAATGGGAACGTGAGCCCATGAGCTGGAGTCAGGGTCAGGATCAGGTCCAGTGAATATAACCAGGATTAGACACAGCCAGGCAGGTCAAAGCTCAGATGTGCAGGTGCTTCAGCTCCTCTCAAGGGTAAAACAGCACTTTTATTGGCCTGTTCAATCTGGCAGATGATGAAATAAAATATTTGTTTGTCAGAGCTGTGATCTCGCAGTTGCTCTTAACTGGCTAAACTGCTTTCTGTATTGCAGTATGAAGCCCATCCACCTGAAGCCACACATCTCCCACCTCCCTTTCATGCTGTTTGTTTGGTTGGTTGGGTTTATGTCCTTTGTTTGTGATTGTTGTCTTTCCCTGAGCAACCATCTGAATTATTTGCCTAAATTTTCATTGTTTCCCTCTCTCCATCCTCTTTAGCAAGACCAGTTTGGGGATCCAGCTCAGAGTGAGGTTCCATAGCTTGGGGATCCAGCTCAGGGTGGATTTCCATAGTCCCAAATGATAACAGCAAGGGAAGGAGCAGAAGAGCCTTGGGTGACACATCCAGCATTTATGGGCAAATGTCCTTGGAGTGGCTGAAAGCTGATCCCCAGAGTGGGGATGCAGGATGCTCACTGTGGTGGAATACAGCTGAGTCTCTGAGTGCTCAACAGGGCTTTTATTGTTGCTGGTACTAAGGAATTATTCAGGGAAGGTAAGGAAAAGGAGGAAATAAAATCTAAAATAATTCTCCAAAGCCAGTGTACATTTCCTAGGTGACAGCGAGGAGTATAATAGAAGTCTAATCATATAATTTAAGCTCTGTTAATGGGAATAGCCTCTTCTTGTAATTATCTCAGCAATGCATTCTCTCTTTTTCTTTTTCTATTTACCCATTGCCTTTTAAAGTTAAATAGCATCAGCAATAAACAGGAAAAAAATGGAGATATTTCCTATCTACAGTCACTAGCTGAGCAGAAGTGGAAATAAGTAGCTCACCTTGGATTTTGAAGCTGAGATATAAATGAATATCAGACTTCAAATCTGCTTCTGAATTTCAATGGTAGGTCTAAGACAGGGTTTGACTCTAGCTGGTGTCAGAACTTTTAGTTTTGACCCTATGAAAAGACAGTGGGAAATATCAACTCCAAAACTCTTACCCAGTTATTACCATATAATTCATGTTTAAGACATGCTAATAATCTGCTGTCAAGATTACAAAATAAATTGTATAGTTATTCATTTTACCTTTATGCTGAAAAAAAGAAGTTTTGATCTCTCTTCTGAGCACTAATCTGGATTGGGTGGGACAGTCAGACCATGCACTGCTGTAATTGGGATCCCATGCCAATCCATTCATTTCACTGCCACTGCTCCTGATTTACACTGGCAGCAAATGTTTTTCCACATCACTAAGAGATACTCTCCTATTTAAGACAGATTTATTTCATGGGAAAGAGAAATGATGTCCTCCTATGAATACTATATATATTAAAAAAAAAAGGCTTTGCCTGCTTTCCCTTCTACCCCCTGCCCCCTCTCCTTTTTGTAATGTTGAAGGTAATGAAGCAAAATTTGTTGCTACAGATCTAAACATGACAATTCGGCAATTTTTATTTCCTTAGTTCAGCTGAATTTGTTATTCTCATACAGCTCTGTAATTGCCTTTTTTTTTTTTTCCCAGCTATCGAGTTCACACAGGTAGAAGAAAGACTGCTTTAGATCTGAACTTGATGCTGGAGGTCGCTGGGAAGATTATGTAATACAACTCAAAAAAGCTTTACAAACTGTTCAAATAACAGAACATTTCTAGTACAGTGCAGGAACATAAAAGTGAAACCAAACAAACTCAAACCATTTTGCAATTACTGACAAAATCGTGCACTGGCAGAAAATGTGAAAGCATAACAGGAGTGGAGAAGGTTTTTTTTTTTTTCCCTCTCCTTTCTTTTTTTGTCCTTTTTTCCCCCTTCCTTTTTTTCTTTCCCTTGCTACAAATAAAGCAAATGCATCTCAGTTCTTGAAACAACCTGCACACACATCCACCTCCCCTGCCTCACCACTTTCCTTTGTATTCCTAGCACCAGGAAAAGATAAAATAACATTAGCTCCACGAGTAAATTAAATGATGGATGTTACAGTTGCCTTTTTCCAAATCTAACTCTTTAAGCCTTAGTTTAGAAGCTTAAATGTGGAATGAGAGACTATGTCCTGTTTCTCCCTGCTGGGTTCATTTAGGATAAAACCCAGGCTGTCCTGCATTTTAGTTGGAGACTTGCACACAGTGGGGGTGATTGGACTTTCTCTGCCCAAGGCACAACATATGCTACTTCCCATCACTTTAATAGGCATTAGTTCCGCAGACAGCACTGGTCAAATGTACATTATTCACAATCACTTTAATGCAAATATGCAAGGATGAGAGAGAAAATATGTCACAAAGAAAGAATCGGCCATTTCCATTCTTTTTGGATTTTCTTCTTCTATCACAGCATCTCTTCTTTCAACACACCTGTCTGTCTACATAGATGTGCAATCATTGTATTTTTTTTTAGGAGGATTTTGTTTATTTTTTTATGGAAGGTCACAACATTGTTGGTTGAGAATGTTTAGATGTAAAATATCTATGTTACACTCTTACTAAAGGTGCTGTCTATTGTTAGTACACACAGGACAAAGCTTTCTTTTTCATTGTCAGCCTCTTCTGTTCTGAAAGGTTTATTCTAATCATTATTTTTATTTTTATTGTTTTTGGCCGGCTGACTTTTGTGTCTGTAAGAATGTCCTGTGTCTGTAACAAAGATTCCTTATTAAATTATTATCACCAGAAATGCATTCATACACTTTTGCTTAGATGAGAAATAGTTCCATGATTTTTGCATTTACACCATGTTTTCTTCACATTTATATTTTAGCTGTATAAATAACATCTAGGGCTCTGCACTCTGCCACTGTGTTATAAATCCTGTTGTGGTACTGTGCTAAAAGGGAGGCTACAAAGATATTCTCAGTATCCACCTGTCTGTTTGCCTGCCCACCTTTATTTCCTAATGATGGGCCCCGAACAGCAACTCCTCTTCTATGAGGATCTCAGAAACCCCTCAAAATATGAATACAATTCAGCAGCTTACTCAGAATATGACATTGCAAGTGATAATATATAAAAATTGACCAGATTTTATTTTATTCTTTTTCTTTCTTCCTCTCATTTCCTTGCCAAGTGCAACACTTCACTCCTACCCTGCTCATCCATTCCTGCAGTTTTTCCAAGTTACCACACTTATGGTTGATTCTTTCCAACCAGCTTCCTTCACAAATCCAATGGATGTCTGGACTGAGTACCAAGCATAAATCCAAGCTTATAAGGCCTTTGATAAAGTGGAAAGATGTTGCTGTATGGCAGCCAAAATCAATCTAACCTTTGGCTGCCACAGTGTTCCTTAAGAGAGAGGAATTGTTCCTCTCCACCAAATAACCAAGGCCAGTGGTAAAGCCTTGGCCAGACCCCAAAAGGAGTAAATCAGTCCATGAACTGTATCAGCACAACCCAAATTGCCTCTCCAGGGAAGTTTCATGCCACACTGGAAGGTTCTTTATTGTGACAAAGAGACAGAGACATTAGATCCAGATATCTTGTGGTTGAATAAATTGAAATCTCAGTTTTCAAGCCAAAATCTCACTGGATCCATCAGGATAGCTTTCCAGGAGAAGCAGTTGTTTCTAAAGATTTTATTTCTTTAAGATTTTTTATATTTTCTTAGAAGATATTTGGCCAAAATTATGTGTTCTCTGTAAGAAATTAATTATAAATAACCATATTAATATTTGTTAGACACTCATCTGTGAAACTTAAAAAGTATATTTTTAAATGGTTATATTCCCATGAGGTATTTAGTTTAGATAATATGGTGTTTTCTGAAGAGAAACTTCCCCTCTCTCACACACCAGGTATGCCCACAATGTTCACTTTGCTCATTTCATTAGTGTCAAGTGATTAGGCATTAATTGCAAAATGTAACATTGCATCCAGTTTGCTTTCTAATAGGTGACCCTTAATGGCACAGTGCTGTGCCAATGACTCCTAATTAATGCTCAATGTTGCCCCCCTTTTAAGGATGGAAAGAAGGAAAAAACAATAGATGTGTGAATATATTTCAGATAAAAGCTTTTGGCAACTCATTTAAGGAGCTCCTCAGAAAAACGGCACTCAGCAGCGCAGAGAGGATTAAATGATGGCAACGTGATGGACAAAGCTGGATTATTTTGATTTTTCACTGGTACTTTATTGTAACCCCACTAGAATCAATCCAGGTTTACATCACCAGAAAGGAAAAACAAATTCTGCTTTTGTCTTTTGTGAGTCATCATATTGTAGAGTTACAGAGATCATAATCAAGGCTGGCCCAGCGCCAGGTACCAGGGAGTCCTGGCCAGTGATGTCTGTGTTTTCCTGGCCTAGTGAGATAAATTGCATCAGTTTTGTAAGGAGCAGCAACAAGGAGCAAAGCAGCAAGCATTGCATCTGGTCACCTTTAACTTCTCAGCCTAAATGAGCTCATGGCCAGTTACATCTGGATTAGCTAAGAGGTCTCTGTATCATTTCTAGTAATCTTTGTCCTCTCTGTGTGTAAAACAAGGTGTTTTATTGCATCTGTCACTACCTCGTAGAACAAATAAAAGGCCAATAAAAATAACAATTGAAATTACTATGCTCCTGCTCCTCCTCCTTTCTCTGGAGCTATTTGCTTTATTTATGTTTTTACCAATACCAGAGGATTTATATGAGTTTTTAAAAATGGTTTGGAACAAGCCAAGCATTGCTTCCCCTTGAAGCAATCACTTCATGGACCACTTTATTTACTGTACAGTTCAGATGTCAGATATTTACATGGTGGGGGCTTTATTATTAATAGATTTTTCAATTGGGAAAGCCTGTGTTCTCTGAACTTAGCAGGACTTTATCTTTTCTTACGGGCGATGAGTGATTTATGTGGACAGCTCCTACTAATGTTAATGGAAAACAAATGTAAATCTCTCCACAGCAGCTAGATAGCAATCTTAAAAAAGTGGTCCAAGCAAAGCTTGTCTTTGTATGGGTCTAACTAGCAATTAGCATAAAAGATTGACATCAGCTCTAACTCGGTATTTATACAAGTACTGTTAATCTAAATACAGAATCAAATTAATCCCTCGTGTAACTCCAGTGCCTGCTTCGGAATTTCAGCACTGAAGATTGTGCCTTGCTCTGTGTAAGCTAAATCTAAATACACAGGTTTTAAGGACTAGATTCTGATAGATACCCTGTTCAGTCAGGGTGGAGCATTGTAAATTAAGCCAACCTGTACAGCTCCTGCAAAACCATTTGATAATTGAGATTTATTAAGGAGACTGGTAGAATTGCATGCTTTTTGGGGTTAAGTACCTAAGATACTATCAAGAGGTTAAAAAACCATCTTTCAGCAAAGTCCTTGGAGAAATAAGACAAAAAAAACATGATTTGAAAAGGCTGTTCTGTGAAATTCTTGTAGAAAAAGGAGCCAAGACTTGGGTAGGAAAATGAAAAATATCAGAACAAAGGCACAAGATTTTAATAAAAAAAGTCATAAAGGTTTTATGGTTGGAATGCTTTTGTTGAGAAGAGTTCTCTTTAAAAAATGCTGCAGAAAAAATTATAGAATTGTTTGGGTTGAAAGGGACATTAAAGCTCATCTTGTACTTACCCTCCTGCCATGGGCAGGGACATCTCCCACCAGGCCAGGTTGCTCCAAGTCCTGTCCAACCTGGCCTTGAGCATTTCCAAGGATGGAGAATTCAAAGCTTCTCTGAGAAATCTGTTCCAGTTTCTCACCACCTTTACAGTGAAGAATTTCTTCCTAATATCTAATCTAAATCTCCCTTCTTTTGGTTTAAAGACATTCCTCCTCATCCTGTCAGTCCAAGCCATTTTCCAAAGATCTCCATCTCTCTTGGAGCTCCTTTAGTTATTAGAAGGAATTCTGAAGCTTTCTTCTCTTGGAACACTGTTATGCCTGATTTCTTACTGGAGCTACAGTTTAGGTAGAACTGAGAAACCATTTCACAACATTAAGGAATGGTAAACAACGGCCAGGGTGATACTGGGAGAGAAAATCAGGCTCATGGGTGAGCTGTGAATAACAGGACCTTGATGTGTCCCATTCATCACTGCCTGGATCTCAAGTTTATACCAAACTCAAGATGTAGCTATGGGACATAAGATATGAATATAAACTTTTCTTTAACTTTTCACACAGAGGAATGGAATAGGGATTATTCAGGTTGGAGAAGAGAAGGTTCCTGGGTGAGGGCAAATAAGGCAGAAGCAGACCCTTCTCTGAAGCTGACTGGACACAGCAATGAGCAGTCTGTTTGAGGTGACCATGCTCTGTGCAAGGGGGTTGGGTTAGATGATGTGGAGACATCCCCTCCAAACTCTGCAGTTCTGTCATTTTGGGAACCCTCTGGGCTCAGTTCAGTTGCCCAGACTCAGGGTCAGCAGCTTTTGAGATAAATAAGGTGTCAGTATCCTGCCTAGTTTGCATTTGCTGTTCCAGGTAGGATTTAGGTTATATTTTCCAACTCCAGAGAGATCTCTTACTTTTACCCATAAATGAATGAAACTATGAAAAGAGCAGCTGGCCCTGCATCTGTTTTTAGTTACAACTTGGTGCCCGTGCCAAGACAAACCAACACGCTGATGTTGAGTCCAGAAGCAACTTCATTCTGTGACTCATGACTTCTGCACTCTTGCCTTGGATGTGGAATGACAACGTGTCCCATCATTGTTTTTGACCACTGCCATCTAGCTCATATAAATTTCTCTCAAGACTCTCCATCTTAAACTTCCCCAGAATCCAAAATCAGTGCTCTGAGATGAAGGACTTTAGTCTTCCATTCCATCTTGACTGACAATCTTTTCAGGACCACCAAAGGCAATGAGGAATTATCAGTTGTCTCAGCCATAGCTGCCATTACTCAAAATCAGGGGAGAAAATCTTCCCAAGGAACATAAGGAAAATAGCCCAGTATGGGATGAGTGCAAAGTGGGTCTGCTGGTCAAATGTCCTGTGTTTGACTGAGCTCAATAAAGGGTGCAGAAGGACTTGTAAAATGTGCCAAGTATAGGACACTAATTTCTAGGTAGTTCTTCCTGATTCTGGTGACCCATGGCTCAGGAATCTCCAGAACCTTTTTATTTTGGTAGAATTTTCTACCTTTTCCTACCTGTCTCAATATCCTTTTATATTTCATTTTCAATAGAAGAAAATTTCCTTGAAGCAGTGATTATGTCCTATATTTATGGTTGTATTTCAGAGAGACTGTCTCCTATGTAAAAATTAATTAATTAATTAAATATAAGCAGAACTAAAGAATAGTATTAAGATAAGTTATCCTGTTTAGTGCTCCAGTAATTTGCATGGTCTGCAGATGCCCTTTTATACCCACTGTAGTAGTGGTCATTTCTGAAATCTGGCATGTTGTGCTTTTAAATGTCATCAGAGTGATCCTTCTGTATTAATGTGTTTTGATGCACTTCATACTCCTTTTTTAAAAAGTAAAAGAAGTAATTCCAGAAGTGCAAAGACAAAGAAAAGCACTGTTTCTGTTTTTATTCTGACTAGACTGACATTATAATTGAATTGGCTGGATTGTTTCTTTTATCTCTTTATATACCTGTAGAAATGAGGCTGCCACAAATAAAGCAGTCGAGCAATGGCAAGAAGGCTCTCATAGCTGGCATCCAAATGTGCAAACCAGGTTCAAGAAGCTTTCAAGCCAAGTTTATTTATTTTCTCCTAAACCATCTTTTAATATCAAATTTACAAAGCACAGAATTAGTCATGAAAGAATTACCAGTGTATCAAATAAAGTAGCATCAATCCAAGGAAAGTTGCATGGCAGGCAAGATTCCTGCCCTGCTGCAGCTGTCTAATTCTGATAATTGTAGCATGAGAATTTTATGTGTACTTGTTGCCCAAGCTCTCATTGTTGTCACCAAAAATCAAGAGCTCAGATCTGACTTGACACAGTTTTTTGGTGCCCACCTGAGACATTCAAGGGCCTGTGAGACACCCCTATTGATAGATATAACCCTGGACTTGCAGGAGAGCCATGCTCTTCTGGAGAGACAGCTGGATGCAGGATGAGGCTTGGGGGCATCTCAGAGAGCACTGGATACCTGTGTGAGGATGGTTTATCAAGCACTTAGCAGTGCTGGCAATGGGAGTCTGGAGAGTAGTTACACACACCTGAAGGCAGATGCCTACTCCTATGTAGGTCTGCAGCCAAGAATCTGAAATTTGGATGTGTTGATCTGCTCTTGCTGTTTAACCCATCGTGATTAGTGGAGATCTTGCCCAGACAAGTCAATGGAGCCTGGAAAGCAATTCAGCTCGCTCAAGAAATACTTACCTGCATTTGATCAGGTCAGCTGCTCTCTGGACTCCAGTGATGGCATCAAGTGGATTTACATCTTCTCTGACTCAAATCAGGGACATCATAAACACAGATATGCCCTTCTGAGACCCTTAAATGTAGATGTCTGGCTGTGAATCCCACCACTGGAACAAAGTGATTGTGTTTGAGCCTTTCATACTAGATTAACTTGAGAAGCCTCGTCAGAAGAAATGAAGAAGACTGCTAGGACTCATCACATTCCCACATGGAGATACTAATTCTGCTTTTGAATCACATTTATCTGCTATTTCCTTCACCCCTACTCACACTGTGACAACTTATGCTGTTGAATATAAGCTTCAAGTCCCTCCCAACCCCATGCCTGAACATATTCAAATTGATTTCTTTAAGCCACTAAAAAGTCCTTGGTCTTAAATTTTTTTAACAGGAGCCTGTGCTTATTCTATTAAAAAATTAATCTGCTAGGATGTCTTTAATCAGCTAAGTCACACAAAGGCAAAATAATGACATAGTAACTTTAGGGAACCTTGACTTTGAGCCGCCTTTTATAAGCATGGAAGGCAGAATAAAAAAAAAATAAATCAAAAGCAGCAAAAACTTATATTATTTCTGTCAGTAGCTCCTTTCCAGAAAATGTTGTGAAAACAATCTCTGTGTGGAGGAAGCAACATACTGAGCAACAAGCCTCAATCACAGGAAGTTCATTTTTTTCCTTGGCGCGTCGCCCAGTGCCATCAGAACTAATTAAAACCAGAGCCACGCTGGTAGGAAGCTCAGTGTTTGGGTTTTACAATAACGGAGTAGCAAGCCAGGGGGACGTCTAATGAGAATAGTTTCCGAGTTTGTTCTCTAGCATTGGGCAACTATGTCAATTACTGGAAGTGCAGCTCAGGGCCAGCAACCATGCTGAGCCACCAAGGAGGGTTATTTGCCGTGCAGATTGAGCTGCTACTTTGATGCATGTGTTCTGCGTGTCACTTGTACACTGGTGCAGCTCCTTGGCTCATGACTAAATAGGAAGAGGCTGATGCCACCTTGCTCTTCTTGTCTGAGGCTACATCGAATGTTACAAGACAGGGCTTTCCCCCGGATCATTAGATATGCTCCAGTTAAAAAATGAAATATGTCCTCTTCTAAGGATTCTGCTTGTAATGAAGGATCTGACTTGCAAAGGGAATTATCAGCCAGGGGCTTAACCCTTTGAGAGTTGAAGGAAAAGACAGGTTGACCTGAATATTTTTAAAGCAAACCTCATAACTCAAACAATCTCAAATGAAAATGAAAAATATAGATTTAAAGCAAGCACACAGCTTCAAAATCTCACATATGCAAGTTTTACTCTTGTAAATAACCTGCTTATTATAAAGCCTTTGGAATCAGTGTATGTATTAAATATTTTATACTCCTATTTTAGGATTACTTTTAATTTTATGAGAGAGGAAAACAGGCTGCAGCCAAGGAAGGGTTTGTTGCAAAAATGTGGTGAATGCTCTCTGTATCCACTAAGGACAGAATGGGAACCAATGGGCTTAAACCATAGCAAGGAAGATTTAGGTTGGTCATTAGCCAAACTTTCTGAGTGTAGACTAGCTCTGCCTGGGCAGGTGGTGGAATCTCCACCAGTAAATGTTTTAAAAGTAGGTTAAACAAACATAGACTCACATAATTGTTTGTGTCAGAAGAGACCTTGAAGCTCCTCTTGTTCCACTCCCCTGCCATGGGGAGGGACTCCTTCCACTATCCCAGGTTCCTCCAAGGCCAGTCCAACCCAGCCTTAGACACTTCCAGGAATGGGATATAGACAACATCTCTGGGCAGCATGTACCAGCGCCTCACCACCCTTTGAGTTAAGTACTTCTTCCTAATATCAAATATAAATCTCTCAACTTTTAAGAGAGATAATTGTTTAAAACCCATTCCCCCTCATCCCTTCACTGTCTGCCCATGTGAAAAGTCTCTCTTCCTCTCTTATAAGCCCCACTCAAGTACTGGAAGGCAGCAATGAGGTTACCCCAAAGTCTTCTCCAGGCTGAACAGCCCCAGCTCTCCCAGCCTGTCTCCACAGAAGTGTTCCAGTCCTTTGATAGTTCTCTGATTTGTGATTCACTTACTTCTCTGTTGTAGAAGTGAGCTCTCAGATCATGTTCCCAGTCTTCTCTGAAGTATGAGAGTCTGAGGAAATTGATTGAGAGATTCTCAACATTATATCAGATCTGTTGAGCTCTATCCTCAATGGTCATGGTACCTGAAATTAATAGGCTTACTACACATAGTAAACTTACTACCTGCTATAAATGGGTATTCCCAATCATCTAACTTTTCAATTAATTCAATCTACTTTATTCAGTCTTGACAAAAAATTTTCTATTTCTCAGTAAATATTAGTTAGTTATATTCTGAAAACTTCCTTTTCATTTCAGTTTTATTTTGTGTCCTTGTTGCTTTCTTGTGTTGCACAATTGTCTTTTTCTTCATGTTGCCCCTTTCTGGTATTTTAGGCTATGGTCCAGAAATGTGGGTGATACTGAATAACAGAATAACAGTGTAGATTCTCTGCTGTAAGATTGGTTTATTATGTATTTACATCATTGTTATTGGTCATTGGTGGCTTTCCCTTGGCTCTGTGGGTCACCCCCTGCATTGCCCTCCAAAGTCCCCCTGAATGCACATCATCTTCCATTTGTGCTACAGGCAACACACAAATCTCTTTGCTGTGGAGAATTGCTATCAGGATGGTAATTGCTTTTACTAATTATGCAGTCTCCATTGACTAAAGAGAGAGCCTTAGCTTAAACAAGCTCTTTAAACTAGTTTGCTAACTACACACTCAACTTAGACAATGTGAATCCTGGTTGATGTCCTGTTGTGCTCCTGAGCAGTGTAATAATATGAGTAAATGAGATCCTGGGACCATGAGATCAAGTGTGATCCAGCTGGTGGGACTCATCCTTATTTTCTATGTGCTATGACTCCTGCTACTTTAGATGTGATTGTTTAGGCAAATCTGTGGATATTGTCTGAGCTTCCCAAATGGGACAGAGACTGTGAGACAAATTGTGCTGTCCTCAGTGGAGGCTTTCAGTTCTACTAACTAATGCCTTCAGAAGGAATTGTATGTAATGGTACAAGAAACTCATTAATATCAGCCTCATTTTGTCTTTTAATGCAAATACTCCATGTTATCTTGAAGGTATTCAGCCTCATTATTTTTTCACCTTGCTTCTGTTCCAACATAAGGTTAAAAATATTTCTCTGCATGTACAGAAGGTGAAAATATGTAATTATTTATCATGGCTGCTGAGATAATGTGCCCCTAAACCTCTGTGACTTGCTGACATAGCCCAGTGATTATTCTTTCACTGACTGGTCAGCTGTTTTTCTCACTGACACTATCACCTATGCCAAGAACTTGGAGCAAAGCCACAGCTTTGGTCTCTTGCCTGGATGTTAGACTGACCTTTTATTACTTCAGTAAAAGTCTGGGTCCCAATTCACCATGAAAGTAAACAGATACAATTGTGTTGGCTTCAGTGGAATTGCACACACTTAAACCAACGGTGAATTTGGACCTCAGTAACCACATTTCCTTTTATAAGGTTGGTGGATGAGTGCTTGGGGAACAGTTAGCTTGTCAAATAAAGGCAATAGCTTTATCTTTCTACACTGTATTTATAGTGCACTCTTCCTACCAGACTTTACCCTGTTGAAGCCAATTGGTCCAGGTTTTATTTCAGACAGATCAGGGAAAAGGAAAAATAGCTAAGGATAAAACAAGAGGCAGTATAAGAATTATTTTAATCGCTTATTGGAATATGATAATCTTGGCATAAAACATTTTAAAAGGCATCTCAAGCCCTCCTATGTTCCTTGGTTATGTTTGCTTTCTTCAAATCATGCTGATTAATCTGGTTAAGCCAAATTGACTTTTGTTTTTTACTTTTTCTTCTACTGACTGCAGGCAAAAGGGAATCTTGACTAAGCCACAAAAAAAAAAAAAATTTTGGACTAACTTAAAAATTAAGTGTCAGGTTGAAAATCTTTAAATAAAAGCAGTGGCTCATTTCTTAGAATGTATCTATGGTAGAAGATTAAACAGTCCTCAAGCTCAGATTCAGGCACCAGAACTCATTATGGCCCCAGTACATTTTTTTCACAGAAAATCACAACAGTTTAAGCAGTTCCTGGGCACAGTTCATGTTCTGGGGTGGCTCTGACAGTATTCCTAACAAGCATGTTGCTTGCAGCCACCTTGTTTTTAGGCTATGAGGGTCTCAGGGTATGGAAGTGACCAGCTCACGTGGTTGGCCAGAAAGCAGCACCTTAAATGATTTATTTCACTGGTATATATGTTCACTTCATGGCTGAGTCAGGATATCTGGGCAAGATCCTCCCATGTGTTTATGAAAGAGAAATATTTAACCTCTCTGGATGGAAATTTAAACATTGGAACATTGGTTTATCTTTGAGTCATAGAATCATCAAGGTTGAAAAAGATCTCCAAGATCAACTTCAGCCTGTACCAATCCTCACCTTGTCCCCCAGCCCAGAGCACTAAGTGCCATGTCCAGTCCTTCCTTGGACACCTCCAGGGATGGTGACTCCACCTCCTCCCTGGGCAGCCCACTCCAATACCTGAGCACCCTTTCCATGAAGAAATTCCTCCTGATGTCCAACCTGGCCCTCCCCTGGCGCAGCTTGAGGCCATTTCCTCTTGTCCTGTCCTTGTTTCCTGGGAGAAGGGTGTGACACCCATCTGGCTACAAACTCCTTTTGAGAGTTGTAGAGAGAGATAAATGAGAAGGTTAAACTCAGGAACGATGGTAAACTTGGAAATGGGATCCAAGAAAGAAAGTAATAAAGACAGTGGAACAGGCAAGAAAAGCAATTTCTTGTCAGAATTTCAGTCATTTAGGGGAAAATAAGCCTTGTAAACACCAATACTTAAAATCCAGTGCAGGAAGGGTCAGACTGATTGAGCAAAGCAGATTGGCTCTGTCACACTTTATCCCTGCTCTACAAAGTGGCAAGACAGTGAAACTATTAATCTGGCTACATCTAGAGATATGAAACTAATTTAAATAACAATGATAAACAAGCCCCCTCACATAGCCAGCAAAAAACCCAGTCTTCTCTTTCTTTGCTGAACTGAGACTTGCTTAATAGCAGAAGGGATTCAGGGAAATATGGCAGCAGCTACAACTGTTTGTTTTCCACTTTAATTTTAACCAAATGTTTCTTTCAGGCAAGGTATTTCTCTAAGGACACCGCTAGAACTTCAGACTATTTTCAGGAAAGTTAAAAATAGTCAAAACTGAAATGTAAAGAAGAGAGAGATGAATAAAAAGACTTTTGGGCTGGTTTTCCTCAGTGGCAGTCCCTCTCACAGATGGCCCAGAGTTTTCATCTTGAGGTTGCAACTGTGAGTGTTTGAGCTTCTCCAGTTAAAATTCGATGAAGGAAAAGAATGTATTGACTCCCTTTTTTTATCCTTATATTACCATGTTAAACTGCTGGTAAAGAATGTGATAGCAATTCTCTTTGATTCTGTTCAGTGTGGATGGAGTCAAAGCATCGAGGTCAAAATTCCCAAAAAACTATATCAAGTTTCTAACCATGTCTCAAAAAATCTTGGCCTTTGATTTTATAGCATGACATTAGGCTTTGAAAATAAGATGAATTTTGTCTTGCTAGGAGTCGTGAATTTACCTAGGGGTGTAAACCAAGGGAAATGTGTCTTATTAGTTGCTTGGGACATCTGAACAGATCAATGGCTTGTGTTGATCAGGTTTGGTCACATTCAGCTTGGTGTAGAAGCCTAAAATTCAGATGTCTATAATGTCTGTGTTGGATTTGATTAGATCCCCTATAATGGAAGCAGGGAGGGGACCACGCTGGTGTGGGATCGTTTGCATCCTTAGAAAGTGTGTAATATAATCACCAGGAAGTGTGCACTGTAATCACACCCTGAAAACTGCTTTTTTCCTTTTAAAATGAAAGAGAATGTACAGGAAGAAATTTGGAAGTGCAACACAGAAAACAAAAAGTAGGTGAAATGTATTTGAGTGTCTTTTCTGAGATTAGCAAGTTTGGAATATCCTAAAGGCAAAGTCAAATCTGTTTGGAAATTTGATTTCCTCTTTTTTTGTTTGTTTTGTTTCTTCCCGGGGACAGCTTTGAAAAACTGTAGGGAACAGGAGGATATTAATAAGCCTGATTGGGAATGTGTTTGTGGAAGGATTGAAAATACACAGGTGAAGAAGAGAAATCACTGAGGGTTACTGAAAGATACAGCAGAACAACCATGGGACATCAGCATCCCATGAGCCAATTCTTTCCAGTGAGAGTGAGAAGTTTATCCTGCAGCACAAGAAGGAAAGAGTGGCTGGAGATGTTATCCAAGATTTCTTCCCATAAGAGGAAGACAGTGAGGAGAGAGGAAAATAGAGCATGAGAGTATCAAAGATAGGGTTAGAAAAAAGTAAGAAATTAGGATACATTGATAAAATAACAAATAAAACTGGAAAAATTAATTTTGTATGGCCAAAGCCTAGTCCAGGCTCATAATTTCAGGATAATCATATGTGCACTGTCTATGGCTTGTGATGAAGTAACCTTTTATTCCTAAAAGATATAAAAGAAAATTTGAATCTATCTTATTTTTTCTCCTGAATATTAGTCAAAGACCTGCTGAAAGATGACTTTTACAGAGTTTCCAGTGCTAAAAAGGAAATGTGGAGATCTCAGCTTTGTTGTAAAATTCCAAAATTTTTCAGTCCTGTAGCGTCCCCTTGTAAACACCATCAACATAAGACAGAGGAAAATCCATCTCACGTCTGGGGTCTTCAGCTTGGAGATTCACTTTCTCTTTTATCTGTTTTTAGTGTTTAAGGTTGTTAGCCAACT
>VZTB01010295.1:665247-695986 GCA_013397245.1 Thryothorus ludovicianus | reverse complement strand
TTTTTTTTTTTTTTTTACAGCATTCAGCAGTACCTCTCTGATTCCTACTGAAGCAATTCACCCCCTGATTCCTGCAGCACCGTGTACACACTTATGCCTGGGCTTTTATTCATTTGCCTTGGGTATAAATACGCAGCACCAGCGCCAGCTCAGTGTACACAAGTTTACAGGAGCAATCCACATAATAATCCAAATACTTTCAGATTAGTGCGACAGGCACTCTCTTACTTTTCAGCATTGGTAATCCTATCTTTTCTCTTCCCAAACCATTATGATTGTTCAGCAAGATAAGGGTTAGCGGGAAAAGATACATTCTCTTTTAAGTGCTGTTCCCAAGTTAATCTCATTGCAAAGCTCTCCATAATTTATTTACTGAAGATGATTTGAAAAATCAGATCGGGGAGGGTGAGGGTGATGCCTAACTTGTGTGCATGGAATAAATAAGCGTTCTTATTTTAGTATCTTCTGGACAAAAGTTGTTATGACAAAAATAATCCCTGCGACTGGGAATATGAGGGGCCCTTTCTGGCACACCCATCTACAAAGCCAAAGACTGAATGAGGATATGAGGGCAAGGAACTGAGATATTCTTTGATCCTAAGCACCAGGATATAAGTGTAATATTTTGGACAATGTGGGAAAAATGATTGTAATTGTTTCCCATGTTCTGTGATTAAATAAGGGCATCAGTCTCACAGGCAGAGTTTTATACCTTTCTTTAGTTCTGGAGTGGTTGTTTACAGCAGAAAAAATATATTTATTTCATGGTCATGAGCTATTGAGTGAATATATTCATTAATTGTTCATGGAAGATGGTTGAGCCCATTTAAACAGCTGGGTAGGATGATGTATCAAAGAGTACACTGAAAGCATTGAATGAAAGTTTCCAAAAATACTCAGTGTTATCCTTTTCTGGCTGAGCTTTTACCACTGATTTGACTGGGAAAAGATTTATATATCTCTCAGACATTTTTGTGAACCACATCCACAAGACTAAACTTATCATCTTATATGTCAGCTCTGGACATAGCTTCATCCCAAGAAATTATTTTTAATGATAACATTACAATAAAAGGAAATTTTTACACTTTATCAGGAGGTATTTGATAATTTTTCAGAGCAAGTTTGGACATGTTATGTACTGTCTCCTTGTTCCTCAATATGTTTCCCACGTTTACAAATGTAAATGATCATTCTATTTTAAGGGATGCTCCATATTTGTAATTTTAATGACAAAGGTCATAAAAAAGAAAGGCAACTGTTGAGGCTACTTTTCTACCATGCTAACGAGAGTGAGAAGGCAGCTAATAGCCAGTCAGAGGTGTTGAAGTTGCAGGATAAGATCTGTGCAGCCACTCTCTTTAATGCCTATTACAAAAGGAGAGAAAATGATTCATCCTGGATCCTGAGTCTCTTCCAAAACAACATTAAAAAACATAAAGAAGGTAAATTCAAAAATACATTACACAACTAGAAGTTTTCAAGTGATAGATTTGGAAATGAGAACGTGTTGCCCTACTGAATTATCTGGTAGATGGGATATTTACCATGGTTGTTGGATTATTTTTGACATTTTCTTTTAAATTTATGATTTAAAATATTTTAGATGGTTTGTAAAAAATTATTTACTTGTATTTATTTTGTAGTATCTAGACCATCTCACCATGTAGAAGAAGGTCACATTATTAGCGTGTTTTACTGATGTTGCATCTACATTTCCTTCTCCTTTTTTTCTTTCTGTCCACATCCTTTCAGATATAAATATAACCCATTGAGACTAAAATGCTGTAATTCAAATCCAGAAGTTTTCTCTCAGAAAAATCAGATTCTTGATATTTAAATAAATTACATAGGCAATAATAATGGAGACAGGATGATTACAGGTGAGCAGCTAAAACAGCAATGAAATATTCTATGGAATATCAGAGGTTTTAGAGCACAGAGGAATGATTTCAACTGGGATTTCATTGGACTTTCCTATTTTTTAAAAGAAATTAATCAAAATAATTCAGAAAAGAAAATACTGTTTGATCCATGTGACTGTGAAGATCAATATTATTACATTTTTTTACATTCCAGATTTTGCAAAATTTTCTCTAAATAAAACCGGATGTTTCTAGGGCTGTCCTGGATTACCCATGAAACCTGCTGGGGCATTGTCTGGGAGAACAGGAGCTGGCAGAGGTCACATCCATCCATGCAAGGGACTGTCACAGCAATTTAGCAGTTTAGAAACACAAGGACCCTGGCTTAGGCCATGTCCAAACTCTGTTGGATTTATCAGTCCAGGTAGAGCTGAAAAAAACAGCAATCATAGATCTTCACAGATTTCTGTTATGAAAATAAGAGCCTCAAAGCTTTACAATGCTTTCTCAGGATCAAGTTCCATCTCTTCTGACAGGAGTTAAAATACCTAAAGGACTTTAGATGGAGACAGAGTTACTCAAAATGTTTTTCTTGCTCTAATACCATGACTTAATCCTAGGAAGAGCTAAAAGAGCCCCCAGCCTTTGTGGGGTTCTGGAAGCAGCCTTTTTAGGTGCATAAAGCAGGACCTTTGCTTGCCCATGTCCACAGGAACATTCCCTCATCCATCCCAAGAAATATAATATCACCTGCTGTCTGCAAATGCAAAAAGTATTTTTATGCACCCAGGAATGCTGCAGAACAAGAGTGAGCAGTGAAGTTCCAGCTCTTTGCTGCAGACAGGCTGGAGCTGTGCTGCTCCAGGAGATGAGGACAGGAAGGAGATGAAGACCAGGAGCCTTCATTTCTCCCACTGTCTCAAGGCAGTCAGCAATTTGCTGCACCACTGGAAGAACAACACTCCTGCATCACTGGGAAGATTTTCCAGTTGGTGGAGGTTCCTGGAAGGAGCCACTGTTTAAGCTGCCTCCTATCCCTTCTTTCTTCTGCTCTGCTCCCATGACTTGGGGATCCCTGGTAAGGGATGATTGTGCTATTTAGGTCATGGATTTGTGCAGACAACTTGCAGTACTTGCTTGCTAAGCACTAAGCAAGCTGCATCCCATAATAATCTTGTTCTATTGTCTTTGTTTAAATGTGTGTTTAGAGGAGGAGTTGTTTGATTTTTGGAGGAAGAATAAGGAAGAGAGAAAATGCCTACAGCATAATTAAAAAGTTGTTGCTCTAATTTTTCTCCTCACTTTAGAATCCTCTGTTGGCTTTAATTAAGTGCTTGAATTAAGATCGTAAGGCAAACACCATTTGATGTTTTTTTCTTTTCTTTTTTTTTTTTTTTTTTAAATGAATGCCAGCTCACTCACCAGGTGGGTTTCTCCTCAGGTGCTCGCTGCTCTAATATAGAAAATCCACATGGGCATCTCTGCAGGCAGTGTGCTTTCTTCCTGAGTGCTCGGGGGCTCCAGAGAGGTGCCTGTCCCTGCTGTCCCCAGCTGTGTTGTGGGAAGACGTCGGCAGATCCGCGAGCATTGGAAGGATGAGTGCAGCGAGGAGGGACAGGGATCCTTGAGGGTGGCTCACGGATTCATATCTGGGGGGCAACAAGATGAAATTGAGCAAAAGCAAAATGAGGCTGGATATCTCGACAAACTTCTCAAGTGTCTGTTAGATCATTTGTGAGAGGGAGTCCCAGAGGTGCCTGCAGATGCTCTGTTGGTTGAGTCATTTAAAAGTTTCTGTCTAGGTCATCCCATGCTCCCTATTGCTGCAGCATCTAGAAAGCAATTGCAGGGGCTTAGGAAATTGGGCCAGGAGGGAGCTGGGGAGGTCATTTTGGCCTCAAGAGATGAATGATTCTACTTCAAATATCCCCTAAAGACTTCTTTCAAACAGTAACGAGCAATACAACCCCTCTCGGGGAAAAGAGCTATTATTTTTCCCATCGTAAATATGAAAAATCAAAAATAAAGGGAAGGCAAAAGTTTTAAACAAGTCACACAGAAATTATCGGGTAGAGATGGGAATTGGAAGTCAAAGCCTTGCAGAGTAAATGCAGCACCAAAAGAATGTTCTTCTTTGGTTTAATTGGTTGGTACAAAGCATCTTTTATTCTTGCAGATCTGTTTTAGTCTGTATTTTGGACCAGTCACGTGGACTTCTGGTTCCCCACAGTCCCTACAAAATTTCTTATTTCCTCATAAATTCTTTAAAAAAAAAAAAAAAGAAGAAGATATTATTTGTAATTTGCCAGTTTTAGCAAAAAATATGATTTATTGCAAACATAATAAATGATTTATGATTGTGATCTTTTAGATTTTGTCACATTAAATTTCTTCCTAAATATTTATATGTTGGCCTGGTATTGCTGTTTTGGTGGCTGGACACCAAAGATCTTAGAGATCTTTTCTAAATTTAATGATTCTGTGATTCTGTGAACTGCACCTACCTTGCTTTCTCTAACAGCTGAACACTCTTCAATCCACACGAAGGAAAATATTTCCAGGCAAAACTGGGAAGCTGAGAACCAATATTAACTGGCTGATCTTATCCATCACTTGTTCCTACTCTAGCCTGGCCAGAACTAGGAAAAAAATCAAAAACATTGGAATTTTGTTCTAGGGATCTCTTCCAGATCATTTTGTGCTGCAATGATAGTGAGGTGTTACAAATATTTCCCAAGGATGATGAAATGCAGACTCCTATTGATGGATAATCTAACCAAAGAGAGAAAAGAAATCAGAATTATCTTTTCAATTTAAATTACTTGCTGAGACATCTTTTGGAAGTTTAGACAAAACATTAGAATATTTAAAACTTTATTGAAGCCTATCAGTAATTAATAATCAGAACATGGACTACTGGAACCTGGAATCTGGGTTTGCCAACAGTCCAAGAGCCAACACCTGTTTCATCAGTGGAACTATTCAAGTTATTCTGGATTTACACCAATGGCATGAGCTGATGATATAAACTATGGCTTTTAAAAACCTATTTTTGAAAACCAGTTACTTTGGGTGTCTGGTTTCAGGTAACAACTTTGCTTTACTTGCATTGGTGTGGGTTAACCCACACATTATATGTGTGATCATAATTTTATGCAAATCAAGCACCTGTTTTACACTCAACACTTAAAATATCACCAGGCCAAAGTGATTCCAAATCTGGATTCCCCAGGTTGCCAGCTTGTAATGTGATCTGTGGGGGGATAATCTGCATTCACTGCTTGCAGCAGGGCAGGAATGAACCACTCAGTCTGTAGGCTGGGAGAAGGAAGGTGCAGAAGCTTCTCAGAGAAGAAGGTTGGGAGACTTGACTGGCTTTTCTTTACCTTGCCTGCTAATTCAGCTTGAATTAATTTTAATTTTTTTTTTTTTTTAGGATTCATGTCATTTAAATTTATATGTAAAAAAATTAGATTTTCATGCAATATATCCCCTAGACTGTTTAAAATTGGTGGAAAGAAATAGGGATCTTTGGAGAACCTATATGGTGACTTGTCTACTATGGAGAAATGAAGCCCCTCAGGAATTGCTTATTTTCATGTGTTGAGTCCAAACAAAGTGGTCTAGACTAGAGAGAAAGAACCAGCTTTCAGAGCCCTAGCTCTGTGCAATGTAATTTGTCTGGTTTTAGCAATCTGTTTACCTCTTTTAGAGTTATAGATGCCAGTTTTGAAAACACAATCAGACACTATTTCTCAGTGAATGAGTTGAGCAGCTCTAATAAAAATACAAGCATAATCCATGCCATCCTCAAAGGCACTCAGAAAATGCAAGCGTGTCTGGTCCTGACTTGTTAACAACCATAAAGACAGCACTTGGAAGTATTTAATACAGCTGTATGAACCATGCACTCTCAAAGAGCTTCATCTGCTATATTTCCTCCCAGTGGCATATAAAAAAAAAATCCAGTATAATTAGGGCATAATTCTGTTAAATTTGTGCAATAAAAGCATTATTAAAAGAAAGAAAAGATTGCCCTTATGGGCTGTGCTGCAGTGGAATCAAGCATAGCTTGTTAGAGTTATTTTTGTTATTATTGCATTACTTGGCTATTGTGTTACCCCTGAAATGCTGTAAAGGAAGGAAAAGGCTGTGTAGATGGAATTTCAAAGTGATTCCTTTATTCAATATTAAAATTTCATTGGCTACATATGTGCAGAGTGAGGTCTTGGAGGAGTTGTTTGCCATGTGTGTTACTGAAGCTCAGCTCCTTGAGACCAAATTTCCCATGGACACAACCTGCCCACAGACCCCATCAGGACCTGAAATCCAAAAAATGTAAAAAGATTGCTTCAGCCATGTTAGTGATTTTCTGCGGAAGTTAAATTAATCTTAAATATGCCCCAAGTATAATCCTTGCAGAAGTACAGACACAGACATCCTGCCTATTAAGGGCAGAGATAGAAAGCTTTGAAAGGCACTGATGTGCAGCAGGATGTGACATTTCCTGGGGAGAATAGCATTTTACCAGGCTACAGAGAATGTCTACACAACTCTTCTCACCTCTTCTCTCAGACAAACACCTTCAGTCTGTTGTAGATTCACTGAAGAAATGCCTCACGTGGACTCAAGTGACAACATTAACTAGAGGAGCATAAAGTGGGATATGCAGAATCTACCGGAGAGGAGAGTTCTGCTGAGCCCTAAAGGTGCAGATTAACCCCTCTCCTCTGTTCTTGTGAGACCCCAGCATTCAGCTCAGGGGTTCCCAGCACAGAGAACACATTGGAGTGAGTCCAGAGGAGACTCAGATGGATGACTAAAGGGATGGAGCACCTCTTCTGTAAGGAAAGGTTAAAAAGAATTGGGAATGTTCATCTTGGAGAACAGGAAGCCTTGTAGTGATCTAATTTTGGCCTCCCAATGGAGATGACAAGACAGATGGAGAGAGACTTCTTACCAGGGCCCAGACTGAGAGGAAAAGGGAGAATGGTTTCAGACCAACAGAGAGTGGATTTAGATTGGATATTAGGAAGAAGCTCTTCCCTATGATGGTGGTGAGGCCCTGGCACAGATGGCCCAGAGAAATTTTGGATATCCTATCCCTGTAAGTGACCAAGGCCAGGCTGGATGGGGCTTGGAGCAACCTGGGGTAGTGGAAGGTGTCCTGGCCTGTGGCAGGGGGAATTGGATGATCTTTCAGATCCCTTCCACCCCAAGCCATTCCATGATTCTATGAATCTGCAACAGAGCCCAAAGAGAAGTCCACCCCTGAGCTGACACAATATGTCATCCCTTTCCATGTTATTTATGTGTGAGTGCCTGAGAGACCAGTGGAAATAGTGGGGACTTTACAGTGGAGATGCTCACTCCAAACTCTAAGAGGAGATTGATCCAGCGAACACTGAGCTTCAATTCAGTTTCAGAACCACATCTGCCAAAGCAGTGCCTTTACATGAGCTGGGAATTGATGTTCCCATTAAGTCAAGGGAGATCTTATCAATACAGCCAACAGAGCTGGGGCAGGTAACAATCTCACCTTGCAGCAGACACCTCTGTCTGCCCAGGGAGGTTTGAATCCTTCCTCTCTGGAGTTATTCAAAACCTACCTGCATGTGTTCCCTATGTATCTTGCTTTGGGTGACCCTGCCTTGGCAGGGAGGCTGGACTGGATGATCTCCAGATGTTCCATCCAAGCCTAATTATTCTGTGATTCTGTGATCTGATCATCTGGACAGTCAACTAGACTGTTGGCTATGTTGACTAGATAAAAGATTCATTCTGCTATGCGCATTGTGCCACTTCTGGCACTGTAAGGTTTTCCATTTGGCCTCCAGTTTCTGCTCCAGACCTTGTGGGTCTCCTGTAAGGCTTCTGCCACATCTGCCAGTGTTGTGCAGATGTCTCAGGAATGTTGGAGCATCTCAAACGTCACTAGAAAGCTGTGTTTAATAACAGAATCTGGAGCTTTGTCTAAATCCAAAGCTGAATCCTATTAGAGTAGCAGAATTCAGTTGCCTTAACACAGGCTTCTCATGCCATTGGAGGCACTTCTGGATATCCAAGACATCTGCACAGCACTGACAGACATGACACGGGGCTGATGGAAACCAGCAGCCTTCTGGAGTGGCAGCTGGAGGCCAGGGGGGAAACCTATGAGGTCTCAGATGGCACAAGCTGCTTGTGAGTGACTGAACAGATCCATAAGTGCAGTATCGGAACCTTTTTCCTCCAGTCCCCTTCTTAGTCAAAGGAGAGAAACAAGGGGCTCAGTTTATTTTCCTATACTTAAGCTTGTTCTCCCCTGACCATCTCCCTGTTGATGATTTTGGAAATGGTTGCCACTTTTCTGACACAGTGGCCTTGTATTAGTAAGTGCCAAAAATAGGGACCTGCATTTCCATTCTGAAAGGAGAAATCTTTGAAAGTTTTCCTTGTATCAAAGCCAAACAATCCTGAAATTTGATTTGAAATGTAATAATTCTTAAGGATGTAAGTAAGGATGAAAATATTATTATTATTAATAATAATAACAACAATCTGTAATGCTAATTTTAATTTTTTATTAGCAGTTCAAATTGCATGCTCTGCTTTGAAAAGAGTATGTTGCATTATACAGTAATTATGATGTAATAATTAAATAATAATAGTGTTAATCTTTTAATTCATCATGAATTTAAAAGAAAAAGAAGCATGGTCAATAGGGATTATTCACTTGAAGATTCTTGATCTAAGCATAATGTAACTTTTTTCCAGTTTTAAAATTGAACTTATTTTCCACTGTTGATTTGTGCAAACTAAAGCAGGCACATTTTGCACTCTTTTAGGATTTTCCACCATGATTCTTCGTGGCTTGGCTTGTATATCACTTCCTTCTAAAGCTGTTTCATGGCCCTGTTTCTATTTGCAGATGCAAGCTGGACCTTGCTGGTCTGCCCTGTGATGTGAATCTTGTTTCAGACAGGGAAGAAGAGCTGCACCTGAGCCAGGTCAATTAAACCACATCTTCCCCTAGTACCAGTGGTTCACAATGATCTGCTTTATCATGTGCTGCATTCCCAGCTGGCAAAAATGAGCTCAGTTCTCTCCTCTCCCTGTTTTTACCAGCCCTGTGCAAGCAGGGAGGATGGCAGAGCAGATTTCCTGAGCTGGACAGCCTGGCCAACAGTTTTATAGTGTAATTTAATTTTTTTCTTTCTCTGTCTTTGCATCTGCCAGTTCTCATGGTGCAGCCTTTTGTTGTGCTACCCAGACTGGGAAGTGTCCACAGCTATCAGCTTTCACCAAATTGCTGAAGGGTGAAATTTCACCATTTCTGCCAGAAAAAAGCAGGTTTTTTTTTTTTCCTTTTTTTTTTCTTTCTCCCACCACCCCCTCATCAAAGCAAATAGCGTCATTTCCCTAGAGAATCAGATCCTCTGTAAGAACAGAAGGACTTTTTAATTCCTTTGCCTCAAAAGGAAATCTGTTGTACCCTCTCTCGCTTTTCCTCCCTGATACACCCAGACTCTTCAGTAAAGAAGCAAATCCTTTCTGAAGCCAGGATATATCAGAATAAGCACATGATTGGAGGCAAAAGATGCTACCAAGAGGCTGAAGCTCAGTCCTGAGAATCAGGACACCTGGTTTCTCTCCATGGCTCTTCTCCTGTGTCCCAGCCAGACATTTATCCTCTGTGAATGTTTATTTACCTTACTGCATTTGTATTTAATTATAAGCAATTTAGAATTTGCCAGGCATGAATTAACATTTAGTAGTTGTTGGATGACTCAGACAAAAAATTATCTGTGCTTCAAAATGGAAAAATATTAATGGAAGTTATTAATATTGATGTAATATGTTACAGGTATCATTTAATCCATTATTGCAGATTTCTTTACAGGCTTGTTGCTGAGCTATCATTTAATTTTTCCCAGTTCCCAAACAGTCTGAAGCTGCTTTCTTTCTTAATCCATAGCTTTTATCATGCTAGAAAAAGTAATTTTTCCCTTTAAGCCCCCTTCTCACTACATTACATTTCAAACTATGTTACATGGGTTACATTCTGGGTTGCTGCACATGCAGGCCACGATGTAATTCAGCATGACACATGACAAGCAAAGATGTGTTGAAATACCTGAGACTATTAGATCCAAACAACCCTCTGTTAAAGTTTTTTATTACCACATAAATATTCTCCTGGCTGACCAGTGTCTCAGAGGAATAAATACCCCATTAGAGGAAAACCAAAAGCCCAGGTATTGCCCGAGTATGAGGTTGCTAAGAGGAAAAAAAAGGAAAAATCCCTGTTTTTGTACGTGTTCTTCTCATGTTAGAAATAACAAAACCCAGTAACAATGCAAAAAAAAAATTGCACAAGCCTATCTAATCAAGCTGAAAATAGAAAATAGAAGATATAGAGAGTAGAGGACATTAAAGATATAAGAATTTTTTACAAAGAGATGACTGATAAAAAAATGAAGGGAACTTGTTGAAGGAGTGTTGGAGAACTGGCAGGGTTTTTGGAATCCAGCTCAACATACAAAAGAAAAAGTGGTACTAAAATGAAATTTTTCCCTTTTCTGGTATTACACTGTAGAAATCTGACTTGCAGCAGGTCATGGACAAGGAATGAGATGGTGATGGCAAGCCTTGTGCTAACCAAAGGTGTGGGGAATGGCTGTGAAAGTTGAAGGTGTCAGAAAACAAAAAGAAAAAATAAATGATAGGGAAAGTAAATCTTGTTTTAAGCTTTGGAGCTGATAAATGTATTCCTAATGAACAATTATAAGAGAAAGCTGAGCTGATGGGGAAAGTGGAAAAATTGCTTTTGTAGGAAGGCTACAATAAGTTAGAAGTTGTTCATCAAAAAGAGACTGGAAAAGACACTGAGAAACAAATTATTTGAACAAACAGACTTTTCCACATGAAGAAATAGAGTGGGGAAGGTGCTTGCATAGTGCTGGGGATGTCTAAGTAGCTCCACACTCTTAACTGTGTTAGAAGTGCTAAGCTGGTTAGAGATAAGAATAAACTACAAGATATTTAAAATTAATTTCTCTGCTGACAGAACTGCAAGTACTACAGATGACCAGTACAATAAAGCCTGCATGTTCTAGACCAGAAGGACATTGAGCAAAAATGTGATGTTTTCTGTCTGTGCTACTTATGGATTGAAAGTAAAATGGTGAAGGCTGGATGGCTCCAGAAACCTTTGCAATATAAGATACTCTTCCTAGCAGATGAGAACGAGTGATGGAAAATGCAGGAAAGTATGAACAGATTGATTCAGTTCTGTCAGGAACTAAAGACAATCTCAGCCATGAAAAATCTAGGAATAATTCACAGCATTTGGAGTGTGCTTCAGATTTCCAGTGAGAGATGACACAACAGAGTCACAAACATTAGCTTCTGGCTGTAGGACAAACTCCTAGGTCTTCTAGAAAACGTTGGTGTTGTGTTTTCTGAAGTAAATTTATGCCATTTTTGATTTACAGTTTCTGGAAATACTGATGTGTTTTACTACAACAATTCTGTCTCCCTTTCTCCTCTATCTACAGCTTCCCCCTCCACTTATGATCACAAGTGATAGAAAAAAACAAACCAAGAATAATAGTGAGCCATATTTATTATGCACAGTGAGCATAGGTCTATGACAGGGTACTTTGGCCAGATGTTGGTCTTTGCTGAGGCTATTTTTCAGTTGGAGAACCAGCTTAACCATCCCCTAGGGAATTTCTTCTGTGAAGGTTAATTCCAGATGGTGAAGAGCAAGCTTAACAGTTCCTGGATAAAGCCACTCTTTGGTGTCAAGAGCAAAAACAAAATGACAGTATTTGGGACATTCTTTCAAGCCACATTTTCCTTTCATTGGAACAAGTTCCTTGTTGTAAAAGCATAATGGGGCAAATTAGGGTAGATTTGGGGTAATCTAGGGCATGAATAGGTCAGGTCCTTGGTGCCATGAGGTATTTGAGACTGTTCAAACAAGGATTCAGGAAAAAAGGTTCTATAACTATCCTGTTCTTGGACCAGGCAAGTATCAGACTGCAAAAGGCAGCTTTCTGAACTGTGAAGCTGCCCCTGGAAGTTCATATTTTGCTGACTGTACAACAGAAACAAAATATAGTGATGCCAGTTCAGCAAAGAATACAAAACCAGTGACCTGTGTCTTCCATCCCTGATCAATGGTTCTCTCTTTGTATGTGTGTATTTGTGGCTGTGTCTCCCCTAAGATGAAATTCAAGTAGTGCCAATGTCCAGTTGACCCTACAGGGAATGTGGTTGCTGATAAGAAAGTTAAAAAAAAAAATCACCTAAAATTTCATTGGATTAAAATGTAACTAAAAGAATAAACTAGTGAGGTAGGATCCCATTTTAACACTCACAGTGAAAAAAAAAAAGAAATCTTTAATTGTGAAAAAGGTTTTTATCTGATACAGGAACCATTTGATAAAAATCTGTTGTGAAACACTGGAATGATTTCCATTGTGTTTTATATCACTTAGGGCAAGTCCATCCTATAGACAGAGCTGGAGAGCTGACAGTTGTCCTTGTTAACAGGGGTAGAAAGAAAGCTTTTTTCCCTGAGTTATTTAATCTTCATTTTTAGATTCTGATTAATTGTTTGGTTTAGCAATCAAAAATCAGTTTCAGATTTCCTGAATGGTGTGTTCATATTGTTCTTAGCTAGGACAGCAATGTTTTGGGTCACAGGTTGCAGAATATCTGGAGTAGCCCTGTTGTACCTGTGGTCAGACTGTGATGACCCCTTCTAGTTCAAAAAACCCATGTGGTTACAAAACATTGCATATTTCTCTGCATTCAGCAATACCATCCCAGAAGGTCTAACAGGGATGAACAAACCTTGCAACTGTGTTAAAATATGCAAGTTTTTTGAACCTGATATGTTGAAATACTTAGGATGCTCTCTCTAGCTGCTTAGCCCTACCATTCTGTGCTTTTTAATGTCAAGTTTAATATATTTTAGCAGCCTTTATTTTATACTTCTTTGCAGAATCATGGAATTGTTGAGAAAGCAAACTAATCAGAAACAGCTTTTATTCACTCCTTATTCCTCCATGACACCCATGTTTTTAATATTTATTGTACATTTTTTGTTCCATTGAATGTTTATTTTCTTGTTATGGAATTTCATTAAAGTTGTTAGTAGGCCTTTTTCTTGGTCTGTCTTAGAATATGAGGTAGAAATTTTAAATGCCTCCCAAAATATTAGGTTACCTACAGTCTATCAAATGATCTTGTAATCTTATCACAGAATCACACAGTCAATCTCTGATAGTAATTTTTAACAATATTGGCATAACATAGAAATTCTAGAAAAAGAAAATATGCTGGTGCCATATCAGTGTGTTTAAAAACAGAGATAAATGAACTGACAAGAAGGATAGAAGGATTACTTTGAAGTTGACCCTAGAAAAAATACTAGAAAAGTTGCCACAAGACTAATTTAATAATGACTTTTAAAATTACAGGATATAGAGCATTCCTCAGTATATAAATTCTTTGAGGATGCAAATTGTTCAAGCATTATTAGATAAACAGAAACGTTTGGAGACCTGACCCTTCACTGTAGGGTTTAAACAGTTTTGCAGTTTCCATTACTAAATGGTCTTATGCTATATGTCGGATTTAGTTTGTTCCTAATTACTCCTAAAAATTAAGTTCATTGTCATTAATCCTACTAACCATGGGATTTTCTTTGATGTCTTTAGCTTCCCTTATCAATTTTCTACACTTTATAATGTTTAATTTATACTGCTGTGTGTGTTCGGATCTCTTTCTTTCCAGTTGTCACATGTTGCATTCTTATTTCTAATTAGTGCATTTCTTTTGCCTTTGAACAAAGTTTTACTCTCACACAACTTGGTCTCACAGCTTCATAAACTCATCTTGAATAATCCCAATGTTCATTCTCATTTTTTGGACTTTTTCTCCTACCTTTTAAATCTCGTTTTAATTTCCCAGTTTTGAGAAATGAATTATTTTTGAGAGTTAAGTGTATTTATTACTAGTTTGTCCTGTCCTCTCTCTGTATGGAGTGCAATCTAATAATAACAGTTGGTCCCTAGGCTACGACCAACTGCCAGCCCATAATTAATTCATTTTTATATTTTTCTTAAATTTGAAGAGAAGTTTACTGCTGGTTGCATATGTCTCCCAAATTGAAGCCTCCCATTAAAAAGATATTTCCTTCTGTTATTTAT
Source organism: Thryothorus ludovicianus (assembly GCA_013397245.1). Taxonomy (NCBI): domain Eukaryota; kingdom Metazoa; phylum Chordata; class Aves; order Passeriformes; family Certhiidae; genus Thryothorus; species Thryothorus ludovicianus. The sequence continues at coordinate 681,915 of VZTB01010295.1, read as the reverse complement.
TTATTTTTTTCATTATGGATAGTTGCTCAGGAAGTAACTCAGACTGTTTGAGTCACTGATCTGTGACATCTCCTGCTTTCTCAAATACCTCAGCTGGGCTTCATAAGATGACAAATAAACATACACAGACATAGCACATTTGAATCATCAATAGTCAGGTGAGATCCCCAATTCCTAAACTTTCAGAAATACCAAATAAAAACCATTGCAAAAGGAACAGAATCAATGAAAGCCATACCCTGTCCCCCTATATCTCCAAGGACATGGCCCCTGGCAGAATGTCTGGTTCTTTCCCTGGCCACTGTCCCCCCACATGGCAATCCCAGTTTTATCCAAGTACCTGATCCTTGTTATTCCTCAGCTTGTCTGGCAGCTCAATCAATATTTGCTGATTCTGGCTTGATTTGGGATAATTTTATGTGATTGGCATGTAGAGATGAGCTTTCTCTTATTTTTTTCCCTCTTGCTACCTCTTGATTCAAGCAGATATAAGAATTATAAATAATAATAATAATTGTAAAGGATTCTGTGAGCTGTTGATGGAGGTGAGGACCAATGGGCAGGTGACACATATGGGGTTTTGGTTGGACCACATCTCCTCATGAAGTTCCCTGTAGAAATGTGTTCAATAAGAAAGCCACTGTTATGTACCCATAATACCTTCCCTTGTTTATCTGCTCCTTCCTAAACTGGTTATAACAAGAAATTTTAATACACAAGAGATACAACAAGATTTTAGTACAAGGGATTTTAATTCATGTGCAGTGCTGCAATCAGAGGGAGTTGTTTGCACCTTGCCTAAATTTTTTTTACAGATATTATGTAAAAAAAAATAAACTTTGGCTCTTTATATTATTGCACACTTTTCTTAAACTCTTGAGTTTGTTAACAGTGGAATAAACTTCAATATATCTCAGGGCAGTCTTTCTCACTTCTTCTTCTTACTGATATTAGTCTTGCATTAACTACCTCTTGGCTGCTCCAAAAACCCTCCTGAATAAAAGTTAATTTTATTCCTGACATCAGTTATCATATTCCTATTTTATATACAAATGTAATCCTGTAGTGATAGAACCCAGGCTTCCATAAACGCCAGATCTCAAACCCAACCTGTTGTTCACCTCCTGCTGTTTCTGTCTCCAGCCCGAGGCATGAGGAATCCTGAAGTGAAGTCTGGACAGCTACTGATGCGAATCAAGCCCAGCCTTTGCAAAAATGAGCTAGGGAAAGATTCTGAGTAACCCTGGGGCGATAAAGCTTTCCTGTGTGAAATATAGGTGAAATCCCACAACCTCGATGACATTGGGTGTGCTTTCCTTGGAGTTTCTGGCATGGCTCTCAGACAAAAGGTGAAGAGAGAGTGAAAAGTTGTCAAAAACAAAAAGGCAAAAGGGCTTCTCTTTCAAGTTTGTAGTGTATCCATGTGCACTGTTACATTAGGAAGAACTCTGGAAAAAACTGTAATTTGGATCAAAGTCAGTGTTGGCTGTCTCCTCCTTCACAGATCTATAGCCCAAATAATTTTATCCTTTGCTTCCCTGTGGGAGAATCCTTTTGGACTGATTTGGAAAGCTTTGGAGGTTCAGCAATTGTTTACATATGTTTTCTCTTTCAAACTCATCTCTTGACTAATCTAAGTTCACTGGAGGTGGCCTGAGCAGTGAATTAGCCTGTAAATCATGTATTTACCTCACACTGAGAGCTACTCATATGGTTTTGATAGCTGGGATTTTGTATAGCTGCTATGAATCTCTTCTTCCCACCCATTTTATATCTTTATTTACTACCAGAAAATCATGATGTAGGGACAAAATCTAGTGGAGCAACTCAGCTTGCCTTTGTGCTGAAGAAGAGTCCAAAATTTCCATTATTGCATTTGAAGAATGAATAAATAATGACATGTATAAATGTAATTGTAAAAGGACCTCTTACAGCCCACTGGCGTCCAGCCACACCACTGCCAGGTTTTGATCTTAGAGTTCTCAGGGCAGTAAAGTCTGGGAGATGTCCAGAGAATAATTTAGGGTGATGCTGTGTGTCTCTGGTTGTATTTCCTGTCCAAATCAGTACCCAAAACATTTCCCAGTGCAACATTAATGAACTCAGTGTTCCCTGTGCAACTGGAAAAAACAGAGTTTTATGCAGGAGACATAACCCCAAAGCTGTGGCTATTTGTGCTGATATGCCAAATTGTGTGTGTTTTTTTTAATTTGGCATATGTCTGTTTTACTATTCTGTTTTATGCTTTAAGCACAGAGTACTCATGAGACTTTTACTCAAGTCTGCAATACCCTAGACTCATGAAGCTGTTTCCAGCAGATCAGAGAATTTCTCCAGTTCTCTTTTTCCCTTCCTTTTCCTGTTGCCTTAGTTTCTGTGCAGGTGGGGGATTGGAAGATAAACACTATATTGTGCATGCACAGCACAGGGGGGCTCTGATTTCATTCAGATCCAAGCATGGAAATGATAAAAAATAAATAATAATATTGTACTGTTTTCCACCTCAGTTTTAACTGAACCTTTCTGTGCCTTCTTTTCTCTCTCTGGTGGCCAGCAATAGGACCCAAGGGAAGGGCTGGAGCTGTGTCAGGGGAGGTTGATGTTGGATATCAGGAACAGGTTCCTCCCCCAGAGGGTGGTTGGGCACTGAACAGGCTCTCCAGGGAATGGTCACAGCCCCAAGGCTGCCAGAGCTCAAGAAATGTTTGGACAACACTCTCAGGAACATGTGATGTGATTTCTGGGATTCAGGAGTGGGACAGATGACCCTAACCAGTCCCTTTCTGTTCAGGATATCCTATGATTCTGTGCTGCTGTCTCAGCACTGGAAAGAGCAGTGGTACCAAAGGGGGCAAAGTAAACCTCAGGAGCAAAACTAGGGAATTCCCTTTAGCTTTCACCCTGTTTATTAAAGATCTGCACTAAGTCCTATTCACTGGTATTTTGCTCTTTCACCTGGAGGCAGAGACTACAGATGTTTTGTAATTTATTACATTGTTGTACTTGCCATGTCTTTTCTTGAAAAAGTCTGAGATGATTCCTTCCTACTCTATTTTGAGAGCCTGTGGCCCTGAATTCTGCACAAGAGATTTTAGTAGTGATTATTCATTCCAAATTTCTCCTTTAAATGCATTGAGATTAAATAAATAAAATAAAACAAATGGAGCTCCTACATATGGCTTTCTTCTTCATCTCCAGGTTTTTTTTCACCTCTTCTTTTCTTTTTACAGAGCTGTTCTCATCTCTGAGCCTCCTTTTTCTTGAATTCTGCTGGTTTAATTTAGTCATTTTTATATCGTGAGCAGTAGAGAGAATAGGAGCAGGAGTCAGGTTTGTGCTGTTGGATTGATAAACAGATGCTAAGCCGATGTGACACAGATGCTACTGCTGAGCCAGGAAAAGCAGGTCAAGGTTATTAGGAGAAAGTGCAGCACTGTCTCATAGCTGTAAGCAAAAAGGCTCTGCATGGAGCCAGCTTTTTCTCTCTTCTCGTCTCTCTCTCTTTCTCACTCTTGATTGTCTGGTGGCAGTGAATGTTTCATGAACTTTTTTTTATTAAATTAATTCCTATGAAAGCAGGAATTAACATTTTGATTTCATTATGTTTACAGTAACTTTCACACAAGCACAAGACACAAGTGGCTGTCTCCTCTATTTTTCAGGGGAACTGAGTTTTTCTTCTAGAACACAATAATGGGGACATAATTTCCAAATGCCATCCTGAAAAATTTGAAGGTTCTGTGGCAATACGGGGTGAAATCCTTTGGAGAAATGCTTCTGCCAAGAAGGATTTAGGGCAAAAAACAGAACAATGCATTTGAACTGTAAAATGGATTTTTTTTTTTTTTGCAATAGAAACAACATTTCATATAGCTAAGTTTTAAAATAATCATCTGCACCACTAAGGGGCAAGGCAGAATTAGTCCAAGAACTCTAAAAATAGATTCTTTCTATTCCTGTACAACTACTCTTCAGGTAAAACACTAAATATTGGGCTGGATGTGAAAATTCACTCTAGGTTGCTCTCTGGTTAATAATAGAGTCCCAGAAATGTTTGTTTTGGAAGGGACCTTAAAAATCATCAATTTCCACTCCCCAGCCATGGGCAGGGACACCTTCCACTGTCCCAGGTTGCTCCAAGCCCCATCCAACCTGGCCTTGGACACTTCCAGGGATCCAGGAGCAGCCACAGCTTCTCTGTGCCAGGGCCTTACCACCCTCACAGGGAACAATTCCCTACTAATATCCAATATAATGTTGCCCTCCCTTGATTTAAAATTATTTCCCCTTGTCCTGTCACTCCAGGGCCTTGTAAAAAGTCCCCTCTCCAGCTCTCCTGGAGCCCCTTTAGGCTCTGCAAGGGGCTCTGAGCTCTCCCTGGATCCTTCTCCAGGTGAGCACCCCCAGCTCTCCCAGCCTGGCTCCAGAGCAGAGGTGGAAGAGCAAATTCAGAGCAATTTGTATATTTGTAAAGGAAACAAAAGTTGGTATAAAGCGTAAGAATGATGTCTGTCAATCTACCCTGCATGTGTCCACATCTATCTTATAGAATTTAATGCAATATTTATATTATCAATCTTGTTGGATCAGAAAATTCCTGGAATGATGTGTACCTTGGTGCCCATTTTTCTGGAAACATTAAGTGGTTACATTTGGCAAGAAAGGCAGCTACACAATAGAATGAGCAGGGATCATTACAGACATCTGTATTATTTCAGCAACAGATTTATCCCAGACATTATTCATAAATTCAAAAGCTTTAACCTGGAATAGTCCATTAAGTAATTCAGTTTCTCCTCCTGTGTTCTACAGACCATTGCATTTCATCTACTTTTCCTTGTGTCAATACCAGTAATTTGTATTTGGCTGAATTAGTTCACATTGAGAGACAATTGGACCTAATCTGAAGACATCAAAAACTGGAGGCTCCATGAGTTGTCCTGGTTGTTTATTTTGGTGCTCAAAAGTCATGACTGCTTTTTGATTTCCATTTGTCTATCTTTAACTTACAGTCAGTCCTGTTATGTCTTTCTCTGCTTTCTCAGTTTGATTCATTTTGTCTGTGCTTCAAAATACATAAAAGTGTGTTTGTGTTTTTCTTTTTTCTCTGGGGTCCTTTTCATTCTTGATATGTTTTTTCAATTATTGTACAGCAGAAAATGATGTGATAATTCAGTATGGAGAATCCATACTGGAATCATAGAATTTTTAGGGTTGGAAAGAAATTCTGGAGAACATCCAGTTCAAACCCCCTTCCAAGGCAGGGTCACCTGCATCAGGTGACACAGGAACACATCCAGGTAGGACTGGAATGTCTCCAGAGAGGGAACTCCACACCCTCCCTGGGCAGCTGTTCCAGTGCTCTGCCTCCCTCAACATAAACAATTCCTTCTTCACACTGAGGTGGAACTTGATGTGTTTTAGTTTATGGCCATTGCTCCTTGCCCTTCGCTGGCACCTCTGAACAGAGTCTGGCGCCATCCTCTCAACACCCACCTTGGAGATATTTATAAGCATTAATGAGATTTCCTCTCAGTCTTCCCTTCTCCAAACTAAACGGGTCAGCTCCTCCCTCTCCTGAAGAGCTGGACTGACACAGAGAAGTAATTAATTGGAGGGATGAGCTGGCAAGGACTTCCAGATATTAAACACTCAGGACGGAGAGATTTTATGAAATTCTGTGGGCTGGGGATTTAATGACTCCTTGGCAGCTCTGTGGCAAGGGATGCTTGAAGAACAACAAACCAAAGATGAGTGAGCAGGGCAGCTTTACTGTGATAGAGGCCAACTTTGTACTGGGTACATTAGGAAAAATGTATCAGCAGATTGGATGAAATTATTCCCCAGTGTTTGCTTTCAGGAAGCCCCATTATGAGACTGGAGAGTGTCCAGTGGAGGTTTTTAAGTGAGCTAGAGAGTAAAGCACATTTTGTGGAAGGCTGAAAGGATTAGGTCTGTTCCACCTTGAGAAAGGAAGGACAAGAGGCAAAATAATTGCTGCCTTCAGCCTCCTAAGGGGAGTTTGCAGAAATGGTGACATCAGAATGTCATCTGAGATGCACACAGATGAGACAGAAGGCTAACATTACAATAAATGCAATTATAATTAGATATTAAAAAAATAATAATTTGAAGAGAGAATTATCAGGCAGCAGAACTTCACCTTTAAAGATACAAAAAATCAAACTGGACAAGACCTTGGTCATTTCCATGAAGTGTTGAAATTCATCCTGCACAATAATCCTCTGGATATCCATTACAAAAAATACAGCTCAATTATTTTGCTGTTTTAATTTTTAACTTCCTTTTCCTTTGATATATATAAAAACGGGAAGAATAAAACTTAAATAGTGACTGTGAAACTACTCCCCATTTTTATGGACCACACCTGAAAAAGTGAATTGATGTGTTTAGCATTATCTATGGCTGTGTTACATTTTCTGGGATCTTTCTTTTTTGAGTAGAATTGACTGGAAAATGGAAAAAGAATAAAGTTAATTATTTAGACTATTCTAAATAATTCTGGATGAAAATCAGCTTATTTTAACTGAGAAAAACTGTCGTAGTTCTCTGTGTGATCTGTGGAACAGAAGCTCTTCTCTCAATCTAAGGGGCAGTGGGAGCATCCTGGGCTCCTACATCTTAGGAAAACCAAGAGAGTCAAAGTGTGCAGTGTGAGTCCCAGTCCAATGTGACTGGGAAATCCAAATCTTGCTAGAGGAAGACACGAAAACCAGAAGCTGCAACCCCCAACAGGGCCCCACAGGCATTTTCAGAGTCAAATTAATATGGGAGTGTTGGTTTTGCTACATTTTTTTTTTTTTTTTACAAAGACCTCCTCCAACTTATCATACTGATTTCTTGATTCAGAATTTTCAGTCAGCCATTTTTAAGAGCCTGGTCTGTTCAGTTTGTTAGACATGAGTTTAATACAACCAATCCATTTGCAGAATTCTTTCTGGGATGTTTGAGAAACAGAATTGTTGTTGATGATAACTAATTTAACTCAGTACCTGTTTGCCACCAAGATCTAACTCAGCTTTACTGACAGTCAAATCCATCACCAGACTAAAATCAGTAGGATAAGCAGGGATTTATTGGCTCAGGGAGATACATGTTCAGTAAAGCCATATAATTCCCAGTTCTTACATTATATAATAGGTCTTACAATCTTCAAGTGGCAAGATTTGAATGCAGAATGAGGGAGGATTTTAGGAAAACAGAGCATAAAAGAAAAAAAAATCTTCTACATCTACTATTCACTCCCTACCTCAGATTTCCCTCAGTAATTCTTTTGAAAAGTGATGTCTGCAGTTTTTCCAGGCCACATTTATAAAGCCCCCTGTACTGCATTTTTGTTGTACTAATGTGATAGTTAACTGTTTTGAGTTAATTGTTAATCCAGCCCAGAATAGTCTCTTCTAAACAGTCATGTAATGGAGGTGGAAGAAAAAGAGAGAGAGAGAGAAAGAAAGCAAATGAGAAAAAGAAAAATTGAAGAATGAAAGAAGAACAAGAAGAAAATCAACATAAAGGCAACTTAATTGACTTTATTATGAAAAAGAGAAATTAAAGAGGATTTCAATTTTAATGATTGGAGTAGGCTCAAAGGCAAAACTGTAGGAACAAAATATGTTTTTTTTCAGCCACTTCTTTCTTTCACCTAGTAAAAGAGAAGTGGATCATGGATCCACAACATAAACCTACCCCCTCTGCGTGGATTCAAGGCTTTAACTCTTGCACCAGCATGTTTCCAAGGACACTCACTGGTTTCTCAGCTGAGCCATTTAACCAACAAATTATCAAACCAGTTAGATGAAAACACAATAGTAGTTAATCAGCTTTTACAAGCTCACACATTGAACCCCAACTGTAAAAACACTTCATTAGTAGCTTCTCATTTGTGTGGCTTTTCTCTACATCTCCTGTGTTCCACTTCGAATATTTCTACGAGATACAAACCAGTCAATAAATGCTTGAACTCCTCCGTGTCTTTACTGAGGGACCCCTCTAGAGCCTATTAACACCCATTTTATGGAAAACAGAGCAGGTAGCTACCTCCACCATGTGTTGGCACTCTCTAAAAGGCTGTTAATGCTTTGTGTTTCAGGGCATAACAAACAGGCATTCCCGGGGAGGAGAGAAAAAAAAAAAAAAAGCAAGCCCAGTGGGTAAAAAGTAAATATGTGAAGATATCTGTCCTGCAGAATAGAACTGGAACATCTGAGAGAGTCATTTTGCCAGTATGTCAAGAAAAAAAAAAATTGTGTTTTTGTTGGTTTAGCTTATATATGTCAGTGTAGCTTCTATAGTCCTCAAAGTGAAGAATTGCACCAAAAAGAGAGGAACTGTACCAAAAATAAGGTAAGATTTGCCTTTTTAAGTATACCTATTGTAGAAATTTTACCAGATTCCACAGTGGAGAGGAGGCATATGATCAGTCTAATTTTAGGGAATATGTCCTGCCCAAGGGTGTGTTCAGATCCTCTTCCTCCCTCAACTCATTTTCAAACACATGGGTTGATTTTGAGCACATTTTACTGAGAGGAATAGATGTCTCAGGGATACAATGTCCTGACAAGTTTTGTGGCAGCTGGCAGCTGGGGAGAGGAAAGATAACCAACAGTGCCCTCACCATGGGAAAAGAGTTTAAATCCCTTCTTTGCTTGTTCCAAGGAGAAAGCAGCCTGCTGGCCCACCAGGGCATGCAACAGCTTGCCCAAACACACAGAAGCAGGAGAAAGTACAAGATCACATACAAAAGGGTGAGTGAATGGGAAAAAACAAAGTGAAGGTAGGCAAAGACAGAAAACAAGTTTAATTATTGGGCCGAGAAGATGTTTTACTTATAAACAGTTGTGATTTTTAAAGCAAAACTGTAAAATATATTCTTTATATTTCAGTATAAAGACAAGGACTGTGTTTCTGCATCTCAAGAGGCTTGCAAAGGATATTTGGAGCTACTGGTGGTACATAAAATCAGGCCTGCATCTTGGAGAAATAAAATATAAGCTTCCCAGGGTGAAATTCATGTGCCCTAAGTTAAATAACTGCAAGCAAGTTGGTTAAACCTGAATCTGCCACCCTACAGCTCAGTTTATAGTCAGAGGAGAGCAACAAGTTCCTCTTAAGGTGATTCATGTATCCTGAGATAAATAGAATGAATCTGTCTCAGAAGGCTTCCCTCCATTGACTCTGACAGGAGCCTGGGGTAAGGAGCTCAGATGAGGTGTCTGACTTCTCCCTGTCTAAAGTGAAGAGATGCAAATCTTAGCCCTGATGACACAAATGGGTTTTGGTTCACTCCCTAAGTCAACTTGTGGTGCAATGAAACTGACTTCAAACAGGCTGGGAGAAAATAGCTCCAATTTACTGCAGAGGAGAAAAGAACTGTTAATTTCTTGTCTCAGAGCTACCTATTGTGCAATGTTTCACTTATTGAAGGAAATAGGAACTTGTTAAGGACTTGGCTGTTAACAGAATTATGCTTCTGCCTAAATAAAGTTAGGTTTTTGACTTTAATTTCTATGCCTTTGTGATCAGTGTTCAGAAAGAAGCACATCTCTCCCTTCTCCTTTTAAAATAGCCATTTGAATAAAAAATAATTAATGAATAACCTAAGAGAAGTCACCTTGTCTTTTCTCACACGAACCTGAATCCTCAAGTATTTATTAGGTCAAGAAGGAAACATGAGTTTAAACCTACAGTGGTCTAATATTGAAGGGTGATGAATTTTGTAATGGTCTCTCATTGCAATTTCTGCCCTTTTGGAGCTGCTGGTTACATATTTCAAATATTTAGCCAGGAAACAGCAACACCACTGCACAATCTACAATGAGCTGCAATCACAGAGCATTTGAATTACATAAATGTTGGTGATACTTTCAGTTTCTCTTATGGATGCCAGCCAAGTGCTGGAAGGGTATGAAGCTGTGCCAGGGAAGGTTTGGGGTGGATATTAGGAAAAGGTTTTTTTCCCCAGCAGGGGGTTGGGCACTGGAACTGACAGGAACTTATACAGTTTTAACCAGGGAGAAGCTGAGAGTCCAACCCAAGCTGATTCCTTGGATGTACCCTGGAAGTCAGCAGAAAGATCTGGGTCTCATGGAAAATCCTAGGATGGGCTAAATTGCTTTATGGAGGTGCTGATCTGAATTTATTGGCACAAGCATGGCTTTTTAACAGCAAAGACTAAACAGAAATTTTAATTTCTCCCTGAACATGAACTTTTGTAATCTCTTCTACTATAAAAAAATTTTTATACCTGAAGTGAGGGGGCAAAGGGGGTTGAGACAGGCTCTGTGCCAGGTCCCAGAGCCAGGAGCAGAGGCCATGAGTGCACAGAGAAACACAGGATGTTTCTCTGAGCATCAGGAATCAATTGTTACTGTGAGGGTGCCTGAGCACTGGCGTAAGTTGCCCACAAAACATTTGGATGTCCCATCACTGGAAGTGTTAAAGGTCAGGTTGGATGAGGCTTTGAGTAACCCCTATGATTCTATGAAATAAACACCCAATCTATCAAAACCAGGTTTTAAGTCAAGAGCTTATTCAAAACTTAGAGTAACCAAACAATTGTGACAGGTAAAATCTGAATCAGGAAAATAGAGCTAGAAAGTGTGGCTATTTATTAAATAGAAATTTTCCACAAAATACATCAAAATGGCTTTTTCCCATTTGTTATAAGGCCTGTACATTCCAATCCAGTGCAGCTTTCTGTTGGGATATGATGCTGGTATTCTTTCTCTCTTATTGCAGGGAGGCTGGAGAGGGATAACCTGGAATTTGTAAACGACTTTTCTGAAATGGAAGTGCACAGACAAAAGCTATTCAGGCAAAGAAAGTTTGAATTCTCTGAAAAGAGGGAACAAGCAAATGAAGTGTATGTCTTAACAATTAAGTTAAAACCCTAGATATTTTATTATAAACAATGTAAGAAAAATTGGTTAATTTATCCATTTTCTTTGTTTAGATTTTCTCTGGTTCTAATCAGCATTGATTTGATTATAGCCATAAAGATATTAATTCTAGAGAACCACCTCTAAAGAGAAGCAAACTTCCTAAAACAATTGGAAAATATTTCTGTAATGTCCATCTTGAGAACTCTTAAGAGTTATTCTGAGATGTTCAGGGGCTCACAGGGATCAGTTTTTGGAAACTTAGGGTTGATTTAAGATATTTCCAATCTGGTGTCAGGTTGGATGAGCCCAGCAGATGTAAGCACCTCTCTTGCAGGGTTGGTGGAGTTTGTGTCCAGCTGTCTCCACTGCTCGTTTGCAGTCTGGTGAATTAGCTGTTAATGAAGAAAGGTTTCAAAGGTACCTGACCAAACTTCAGTGGATAATCAGGGTCATAACTTCTGTTCTGCTGACTGCAGCCTAGGAGATCTAGTAGGATTAGTAACTTCTGGTAACGAGGTGGCAAAAAAAACCTGGGAGATGTCAGCAACTCTTTACAGCTGTTTGTTCAACTGATGTGATGGGAGCACTCAACATATGAATCTAAATCTCTGTGTGGACTGGAATGGCTATAATTCAATTTGGCTTAATTTACTTTGAAAGTTAATTCAGTTAAATTGAATTAAGCCTCTTTAATTTTGAACAAGGGTGTCCACATTTGAGTTTAAAGTAGTTTAATTAATCCACTTAAAAAAGCTAATTCAGATTAATTTTGGTGAGCATTGTTATGTGGATAGGCCTGTAGGTTCAGTTAAGTAACATCAATTAAAGTGTTTGATTTCAAGAAACATATTCCTCCTGAGCAAATGTGAGTGAGCACAGCTTGAGTAAGTTGTAATATGGAGCAGAAATGGACAAGCAATGGTGGAGAAGTAAAAATTTATCTCAGGGAGAAGTCTACACTTGGTTCTCCTTGGTTTGGACTTGCTGGGTGAGAGTAGAAAGATGAAAAAGCTGATTCAGTGGTAGAGTCATCATCGTCAGTTCTATAAAAAATAATAAGGGCTCAGGGAATAAAGAGCTGAAACAGACCTCAGAGATATTCTGCTTTCCAGGATTTTTTACCGACAACACATTTAATCTGTGAAGTCATGTCAGGAATTTAATATCACCCCTGACTACAGCACAGTTCCCTAAATGAGTGTACCAATAAGCATGGCCTGTAAACACCCCATTTCTGGGATGGTTTGGGTGGGAAGGGATCTTCAAGATGACTTGGTTCCACCCCCTGCCATGGGCAGGGACATCTTTCACTAGACCAGGCTTCTCAGAGCTGCATCCAGCCTGGCCTTGAACATTTCCAGGGATGGGGCAGCTTCTCTGGTCTTCCTCAGACCCACAGCAGCATTGCCTGTTTTATGGAATACTGTTTAACACCAGCCCAATCCAGCTGTCCCAGGTGGAGGACAACCTCTTGGCTGTAACCTTACCAGTGTCTTTACACCTGAAACTCAAGAGTGTGGCTGTGGATTAAGAAGAAAATTTGCTGCCATTCACCCCTTGCCCTCCTTCCTGATCACATTTGTCAGTGGAGCTGCAGCCACACGTCCCTGCAGGGACAGAAAGGCACATGCACAAGATGGTTTTCATTGAGTACTTTAAAAGTCCCTTTAGGCTTCACAGGTGGAGGTTTTTTTACATTTCCTCCCCTCTGGATGTGTGAACACTGGGCCGAACTCAGAAGTGTTATGTGGGAAGCTGGGAAAGGAGATAGGTCAGTCAGTGAATGGAAAGTGGTGTAAAGGCTTGAAAATCAGTGGAATTCAGTGTTAACCTTAGTAGGGAAGGGTCTGGAGTCGATGCCACCAGTTTGAGAGAGTGTAACACCTTTTCCCAGCTCACTCAGTGTGAGAGTTCCTCGAGGCTGCCTTTCTCCTACTGAACACTCTCACAAATGAGTAACTTAACCACTGAATGCATCATCCCCCATCTCCTGTCCTTTTTTTCTGTGCCTCTGTATGTGCAGCCAGCTTACAGGCTTCTACACACTCACATGCACATTGACTTTAAGTAAAATTATGTTTCTTCATCTTTTCCCTCTCCAACAGTCAAGCCCTGGTGATCCTGTGAATGTAAATCAGCTGCATTTCTGGTTTAGCTGTAGTCTCTGCTATATAGCTGAGGTCTGTTTGATGTTCTTTAAGTGGTGGAATTGAAAGAACATTTCATTGCTAACTGGAAGAGCTACTAGTTTATTAAATCCTTGATTTGAAATCTTGCTGTCAAAGAAAACACGGTCAGCTGATGCTGTGAAAGGATTGCATTGTCAGTTCTTGCTGAGCCTTAAAACTGGCATCAAGCATAGAGTGAAGTGACATTAAATGAACTGACAATCTGAGGTTTTGAGTGCAAACCTCCAGGAAATAATAACTTGGCTTTTCAATGTAAAAAAAGAGAGCTTATGGTTAAAAATAAAATAAAGGAAAATAATAAAAAAATAATAAATTGTTATAAGGCAAAACCCAGAATAATATTTTAGAGGATCTTTTCTTTCCCCTACCCCCTCTTTTCAATTTAATGTTAGCAAAGCAGAGGTGACAGAAAAGATTTATGAGGAACATTTTTAAAGGTGGGTTCAGCGTGTGTGTAGAGCAGACAGTGTCTGAAGGGCCTGTAACATTTGCACTTTATAGAAAATGACAAAAAGTGACTATTGCAGCAACAACCAGCACAGCAGAGGTGGAAATTGATTGCACTGAGGGAAATCTGTAAGAGTGGTGTGTGATAGGCACTACTGGGCTTTAACATCCAGCTCTGAAAAGTTCAGAGGTGAATTAGCAACTTGAATGATTTTATTCTGGGTTGAATTTAATGAGTTTGAACCGGAACAGTTCAAACATTTTGTGAGTTAGATGCAGGCTGGAGAGAGAGATGAGAAAGTGCCATTGTGGAACAGAAGCCAAATGGAAATCCTGCCACTGAAAAAGTTGTGTCGTTGTCACAAGGATCCAGAATGGGACTGCTCATCCTGGAAAAGAGATTTTGGAGACACCTCATTTTGGCCTTCCAGTAAGGGTGGGAAGCCTATGAAAGAGAGAGAGAGTGGCTTTTCACACAGGGAGATAGTGAGAGAACAAGGGTTAAACATTTCAAACTATGAGATTTAAATTACATTAGGGAGAAATTCTTCACTGTGAGGGTGGTGAGGCCCTGGCACAGGGTGCCCAGAGAAGCTGTGGCTGTCCCTGGATCTCTGGAAGTGTCCAAGGCCAGGCTGGATGGGGTTTGGAGCAACCTGGATAGTGGAAAATGTCCCTGCTTAAGGCAAGGGTGGAACTAGATGATCTTTAAGGCCTTTACCAATCTACCATTTTCTGATTCTTCTGATTTATCTTTCCAAGGTCTACATAGGATATCATGAGGTTAAGTCTGGGTATAAAGAAGGAGTAGGAGGGAAGGCATTTTCAGTTTTTTTGGTTCTTCTGTGTAATCCATTGGCAAATGGATTAAATTAAATTAATCTTTCTCAAGTTGAGCCTGTTCCATCTGTGAAGGTAGTTGGTGAGACTTCTTCCTGTTTTCATTTTGACCCACCTGCTCTTCTATCATTTTTTTCTCCCTCCATCCTGTGGAGGGAATCATAGAATCCAAATTGGTTTGGGTTGGAAGGAATGTAAAAGCTCACCCCATTCCAACCTCCTGCCACGGACGCGACATCTTCCACTAGACCAGACTACTCAGGAGCCATCCAAAGTCAAGATATCACATTATGGATGTGTTACTGTGCTTGTTTATTAAATATTCTTGTGCATCTCTCCCTTTATCTCCTCTTTTCTCAAGTTCAATTAAGTTTTATTTTTGTAAAATGGAGGGAAGGCATTTGTTATTTCAATAAAAGTGTTCCAGATGAAATGCCAAAGATTATTCCATAGGAGCTAGATGTTATTGTTATTATTATGAACAAGGTGTAAGTCTGACTTTTCTTTTTTCCCAATAGCTTTTCCTAAATATGATTTCAAGTCCTTTTCAATTTAAGGTCAAATTGTCAGGAAGTATAAAAAAGGTGCCAGTTACCTCCTTCAGAAGTCACATCTCCTGCCTACTAGCATTTTAACTTGTAATGGAGGTCCTTTCCTTCTTGAAAATGTCCTTCAAGATTGTCAAGTTCTTTTAGAACAAAGAAACACATGCCTGAAATAGGCTGTGGTGTTTCAGAGGCAGCAGGACAGGCTGTGTGTAAACAGTCAGAGCACTCAACTCTGTTTCAGCCTAGTAAAATTCACTTTTCATATGTTTTTTGTCAAGTCCTTCTCTGCTATATTCAAACAGAAAAGAATGGCTACTTGTAGATAGGGGAAGAGCCCATCTGAGCTCTGCCTCGGAAACCAGGAAAGAAACAAATGGATGGAAGTGTTCAAAACCAGATTGGATGGGGTTTGGAGCAACCTGGGGTAGTGGAAGTTGTACCCACCCATGGCAGGGAGTTGGAATGAGATGATGTTGAAGGTCCCCTCCAACCTACACTACCCTACAGGTGAGGGATGGGGCAGTCACAGCTGCTCTGAGCAACCTGTGTCACCTCCTCTCCACCCTCACCCTTGGGAATTCTTCCCAATATATCCCTTATAATCCTGTCTGGATCTTCTGTGAGGAAAAGTATGAGCAAAAAGAATTTCTGTTTATATGATGGGACTTGACAGGTTCATGAAGGGGACATGACATTGATCTATTAGACCTGATAGTTCCCTCTATTTCTGAACTCCTATGAAGTGCTGGAATTAAGTGGGTGAATCAGAGATTTGATATTTCCTGCCCTTATGTTTCTAATGCAGTATAAAATGTATTCAGGCTCAGCACCTCTCAGGACTGAGATTTGGGGTTTCAGTTTGTGTTTGGACATCCCACAGAGAGTTACCCATGTGGAGAGCTGACTTGTTAAGGATCTTCTCAGTGGCTTGTGGCAAAGGCATGAGTTGCATGGTGATCTCTCCTGTCCCAATCAGAATATAATCCTTGTTGGAACTTGTAATGTCTATATTCAACCAGCCTTGAGTTACTAAAGACACCCAACTTAGTCTCATTTGAGTTTTCATTTGTTATGCAAGTCAAAGACTGCACATTATTGTTTGATCATTTCAACAAGAACATTTGAGCCATGAAGTCCAATGAGAAATCAAGAACCCTGTATATTTGGATTTTAAGTTGTACGTTTTCTCATATGGATGTCTCAGAAGTGAAAATAAGTCAGAATACACTGGCCAGGTAGTTTTGTATAGGGGATACAATGCTTTTCTCAAAACTAATTCTATATTTGGATCTTAATGTAGATAAAAATATAAATGTAATTTTTATTATAAATTGCTCATTTCATTCCTCATAACTATTCTGTCTCTGAACAGTAAGTACCTGAGCTCTCAAGCTTCTTAAATACGCTTTTATTTTGCATTAGCTCCAGAATTAGATTAAACTACATGAAGAGGAAAATAAGTGATTTCTGGTAAGATAAGTGGAATTAGGTCAATTTACATTAGATCAGAACCTTTTGTCTCTCCCTTAATTTCTCTTTTCTCCCTGGTTATACATGTCAACTCTCCTTCAAGATAGTTATCAATTTTAGAGAAAAGAGAGGGAAGTTCGGGGATGGGAAGTTCAGGGAAGGGACGTTCAGGGATGGGAAGTTCAGGGAAGTTCAGGGAAATTCAGGGAAGGGAAGTTCAGGGAAGGGAAGGGAAGTTGAGGGAAGTTTAGGGAAGTTCAGGGAAGTTCAGGG
>VZTB01010295.1:580846-665167 GCA_013397245.1 Thryothorus ludovicianus | reverse complement strand
GGGAAGGGAAGGGAAGGACATGTGTGGTTAGCTCTGTCTGAACTGTCTTGTTTGAATCTTTAAGTAAAAGATACAAGAAAGAAGTAGTTATGATGTGTTTCTGAGAGTCAGCTTGTATGGAGGAAAGCTATATTTAACATATTGCTCTTATTTAATTCAGCCAATTTTCCCACCCTGACTTCAAAACAGCAGGTTTGATGGATGGAAAAGGGGAGTAATTTATTGTGAACCTACTGCTCTGAAACAGGAGCACTGATAAACTTGGCAGTGGTTCTGAAAGGAATTTTGATTAATACTTTGGGCTAGAGGATAAAGCAATGGATAATTTCACAGAAATTCAACAGCTGAAGGAAAATTGCATTTAGTCAGAGGCAAACACTCTCATTAGTATTTCTATTTGTATAACAGAATGTGCACCAGTGAATTGAAACATAAAGGCTTACACATAATAGAAAAGCAAGCATTATTTATGAAGCTGATTTATATATATTTTTCCCTTCTCTGGTGTTAAGATTCTTCAAAATATCGCACTTTTCCCCTCAAATTCTAGAAGTAATTTTTCTGCAGTAACAGAGCTGCTTTTGTTTTGATTAACACGGTTTAAGCTCTAGTATTTATTTATTCGGGCTCTTTCCCCTACTTCAAGTTCATTTCTCAGTTTACAGCATTCCTGGTTTCTAAATGGGCAATCATTTTTTCAAAAGTCAGATTATTCATAGAATCAAGGAATGGTTTGAGTGGGAAAGGACCTCAAATCTCATTGTGTTCCAGTCCTGCTGCCATGGGCAGGAGCACCTTCCTCCAGACCAGGCTGCTCAGAGCCCCAAATCACCATGGCCATCTCTGTTGCTGATGGGGAAAGATAACAGAGGAGGATTCATCTCCAGTGAAACATCTAAAATACCATCAGGGCTGGAAATGACTGGTGAAAAAAGGCCACAGCTGAGACTCCTGACAGCCTCAGACCTCAAAGGAAGGAGGACTCTGTAATACCAGTTTTGAGCCTGACTCAGGTGTTCCTTTGAAAAACACAGCCCTCTCTGCATGGAACATCCCTGAGCCTTTTGGAAATGAATCTTTCAACAGAGATACACTACACTAAAGAAATATTTGACTGAGCAATGTGCAGATAAAGCTTTAGCTGTATTTTCACCAACAGAAATTTGCGCTTTGCATATGGTCTTCCCTTTCTTCAGAAAACAGATGGAAAAAGATAGGATGCTAAAAAAGTGAGTTTATGCCCAAACATAACATCTACAGATGCTAAGCACACGTTTTTACATGTACATATCATAAATCTTACTTAAGGCAAATTTTAAGATCTTTATTTAAAGATGAAAGAAAAAACAGTTTTCTTGCATTAACTATGTTTGCTATTAACTGCTATATTCATTTATTAGGATGCTAAAAACACAGAATTCTTAGATGTATTTTCAATTTATTTATAAATAAGAAAATAACTTATTGATAAATGTTTTCACAAATTTATTTATTTATAGTTACTCTGTTTGCAATACATTCAGTATGAGCTGTAAAACCAAATTCATCCAAGAACTGTTGCTGGTTGCTAACGGCCAGTACAGACTTTAAAGTCTGCACCTCAAAGTTTGCAATTTAACCATGATCAAGACAAAACCCTGCAATTACTTTTCCCAAGATGTTGGAAATTAAATGTGAAATTATTTTCTTTCCTAGATGCTGTGGGAAAAATAAAATCAAGTGACCTACCTACTGATGAGAATTTGCCTAGCTCTGTGCAGTCAGCTCAAATATCCAATCAGAATTAGTTTGTAAAACACTAAGGTGCATTACACATCACAATATCATAGAATGGCCTGGGTTGGTGTCCTAGGGTGATGTTATGATGCTTGTATCCCCGTTTGTGTGTGCTGTTTATACTGGATATCATGTTCTGTGCCTTTCAGACTGGCTCTGAAGAGTGAATGTTTTGGTTTTTTGCTATCAGCCTCTCCCCCATGGCTGGCGGGACACAGAGATGGGCAGTACCTGGTGCTGTTTTTGCTTTTTTGGCTTTTGCTTTTCACTCTGGCTCTTGATTCTGCTTGCTCTTACTTCTGCTCATTAGCTAGTTTAGCTAAACAGTCCAAATTTCTTCCTGGACTGTTTCTCCTTTCCTTTTTTGGACCTGCTGGAACCTGCTCTGGACTGGGACCTGGGAACACTGAGAGTTTGCACCCTGTGGCTGCAGCAGCTGCCCCAGGGCCAGAGGGATCAATAACAGAGTGACCACCCCCAAGAGAGACTTTCTGAATTTGTCACCTTTTTCAGAGCAGTGAAAGAGTGTCATCATCTGGTATTGTTCATTTTGTGTGCTGGGGGATGCTGTGCCTGTTAAATAAACAGGTTCTTTCCACTTCTCTCCGAGGAATTCTTCCTGAACTGGCTGAGGGGAGGGGCCGTGTGAGTTTGCTGTCTGGAGGGGCCCCTTTAGAGATTCTCTCCCAGATTTGCCCTAAACCAGGACAGGTGGGATGAAACATTAACAATCATCCAGTTCCAATCTCCTGCCATGGGCAGGGACACCTTCCACTATCCCAGGCTGCTCCAAGTCCCATCCAGCCTGGCCTTGGACACTTTTGGGGATCCAGGAACAGCCACAGCTTCTCTGGGCACCCTGTGCCAGGGCTCCACCACCCTCACAGGGAAGAATTTCTTCCTAATATCCTACCTAAGTCTTCTCTCTGTCAGTTTAAAGCCATTCCCCCTTTCCCTGTAATTCCATGCTCATATTGAAAGTCTCTCTCATTGTTTTTTGTAAGCTTCTCCTGTATTGGAACGTATGTACTGTGTATCAATACCTTTCTTGATATTTTTACAAAAAACAACAGGAAAGAAAGGTGGGATTTCACTTGCAGATTGAGATACTTCATCACATTCTTTGCCTTGACAGCAGTGTGGAAGCTGTGGGTACCCTGTGGTATCTTAAACTCTAAGCACCAAAGTTTAGGCAGCTATATCATGTTGGTCAGTTCAGCATAATTTATACTTCAGTAGATCTCCAGTGGGTACCACTCCATGGGGTAGAACTCCACAGAGTGGTGCAGTTTCTTGTGAGTGGATTGGGATACATGTACAGTTTCATAGGTCTGGTCAAAAGTTCTATACTCACAAGATATAGTAGATCCAAAAAGATTTGTTTAACAGCTTTTCAGGTCCCAGAATTCCCAGAACAGGCAAAGGAGAATGGAAATAGGGTTTCCTTAGAATATGTTGTGGATTTTATGAAAGCCGTAAAATATTTTAAATCTGAACTCAATGAAATGTCATTTTTGAAATATTGGTGGTTTTTTGAGATTTTTTTCAATTGCTTGTTATTAGTTATCTATTAAAAATTGCTTTGTTTGGCCAGTTCAGATATCAGACATCAGCAGTCTGGCTTGTGCTCTGTGTTGGACCACAGAAGAAGTTCCAAGGGAAAGCGGAAAAACCTGATGACTGTTTTAGAAATGTCATAGCACAACCTCTCTGTCTTCTAATAAACTATTTTTGAAGATAGACCTAATGTCATGTGTTTCCAAAAAAACATGGGACAACAATGAAGACTTGATTCTGTCTTCATCGAATCATAGATTCATGGCATGGTTTGGGTTGAGGGACCTTAAAGATAATCTGGTTCCAACCCCTCTGCCATGAGCAGGGACACCTTCCACGAGACCAGGTTCCTCAAAGCCCCATCCATTAATATTTTTAAATTTTTTTTTTTTTTGTAGTTTTTTTTGTTTGGTCAAGAAGGATAATGAAATCTGAAGGTTATAGACAGGTTCTTTTATGAAAATAAGATGGTCTTAGAGTTCACTTTGAAATATGCAAACAACAGCTGGCCCAATATCAAAGGCTATAGACAAGGCAGCACATTTTTCTAATACCTCTTTAGGGAAACTTTGCCCTACACTGCTATTAGGTGCTATCATTCAGAGGCATAATTTTAGCTAACATTGTTATGCTGATTATAGTCAAGTTTATGTTTCGATCTCAGTTGACCCTAGGGAATTAATTTCTGATTCAATTAAATGACTAGGTGACATTCAGTCTGAATTTTTACCCGAAATTAAACCCTGAGAAAGCACAGTTAATCTCAGATTGCAGCCATCTACCTCCTGAACTATGCTTAATGAGAACTTTATAAAGCTGGACATCCAGGTTTCCAACCTTGAGATTGTCATTGCCATGAACAGTTCCTTGAAGGGTGACATCCCAGATTGCCCAGAGAAGCTGTGGCTGCCCCTGGATCCCTGGAAGTGTCCAAGGTCAGGGCTTGGAGCCACCTGGGATAGTGGAATGTGTCCCTGCCTGTGGCAGGCACTTGGAATTGGATGTCCTTTAATGTCACACCCAACCCAAACAATTCCATGATTCTATGATGCCAAAACTGCATTCTATCATCCTCTTATTTACTAAACGTGTGACAGGTGTTATCCAAAGAGGATGAGTCTTGTATGTTTATCAGGATTGGATCTGGGCTGCTTATAAATAATTAGTTGCAAAAGAAATCAATTGACCTGTTTGCAAAAGTTGCTGCTGAATTTATACAGCATATATTATATTACCATATAATTCCAAGGTCACTATTAAATGTTTTTCTTCTCCTTTCTTATAGCACAAGCATCATATCTCAACAACATTCAGACAAACCAAAAAATAAACAAACTTATGAAATCAAAATTCTGTGCAGTCTCTCTGGAAAAATTGCAGCAATGACAGACAATTTTTTTAAGGTGAAGATTTACTTTTCAGAGGAACTTAATTACAATTTCTTCTCTAGAATTCTGTGGAAGCTGAATATCATATATTCAGCATCATCAGAGCATGGAGTAGCCTCATTTATCATCTGGAATGACAGCAAGTACCTATATTTGTGCAGCTGAATCAAACCATGAGAGCTTACACTAAAATGCTGTATTCTTGCATTTGTCATCCTCATCTCCCTCTATAATAAATAGAGGGAAAAACTCACTTCTAGGTGACAACTAAGCTAAGACTGCATGTTTGGCCAGATTAATCCAACTCTAAATATCCCAGAAGAAAGAAGTAAATAAGGATCTGTTCTCTTCCAGATGCTTGAGTTAAGTTCTTTTATTCCTCACCCTCTGAACTCACAGTTGTGAAATTTTGTACACTCAAAATCTGACTTTAACTGGAATAGCAGGAAACAATCCACTTTTAGTGGTTAGAACACTTTTCCTGAAGGGGGGAAATGTAAGCTCAAGGTCCACACCTGAATAGCCCACATGTCCCTTTTCTCAAATGAATATTTTTGACAACTCAAATCTGCTCTCAGCTCAAATCTGTCTCAATTCTCAGGCTCTGAATTCTGCTTTCCTGTCAAGATTTAATCCTAATTTTAAAATATGTGTCTTGGACATTGAAATCCATGTTTCCTTTTTTCTTCCAATATCTCCTCTTTCCTCTGTATTAGATAACCGTGTTGATTGTTAATCCTCCCAGTTTCAGTGCCTAATTCTCTATCCCAGAGAGAACCTTTATACTCCAGGTATTGATGTTGGAATGATAGAAAAAATAAATCTCTCTACTCAATATTTAATGCCTCAGAAAATCCAGACTGTTTATCTACCGAAGTAAGGAGTTACATTGTCCTCAATTTCAGATTCCAACCCCAGCCTTCATCCCTGTCCTTTTTTCTGATGGCCTGTTCTGCAGAACAAGTAGCACATTCTTAATCTGTGTATGTAAGTACCCACAGCAACTTCAAAGATAAACTGAGCACATGTTAATCCATGATTATCAGCCACAAATTTTCAAAAATCACTGCAGATGCCAAAGTGTCATGACAGCCTTAAAAATGAGATTTCTAGTTATTTAAAACTGAAGTAATTTTTCTGGTTTTTCCTTGTACTATTCTTTTTTGTGCCCTAAGGGTGTTTCAAAGGTTTTACGATTTTTTTTTCTTTACCCAGCAGCCTAAAAACTTAAAATAATAATGAGTGAAGGTAGCACTGTGCAAGGTTTTGGTTTAAATATTTCTGCTGATTTTGGTAGGTTTTGTATGAAGTCATTACTATCCTTGTGTTTCATTCCTTATTTAAAAATGAGGACAACAGCTCTTCTGTACTTTAAATGAGTTTTGTGAGATTAAGTTAATTAATGTCTGTGAGGTCATCTCTTTTAATGGAACATGGGAGGTTTTCAGCAGATCTTGTGAATTACTTAGAGGATTAAGAGTGGAAAGGAGGTGTAAAATACTCATTATCATTCAAGCTCAGTGTCAGAAGTTGTTTGATTATTGCTTGTGTTATAGTGAGTTACTTCACTCTCATCTTTTCCTTGTAATTCACAGGAATTTATGAGTTTTTCAAGGTATTGGGTATTAATCAATCTGAGGAAGTTTCTCAAAATCTGATCATGTTCCTTTCTGCCTGAATATGATTGAGTTGTCCAAACTCACTTCCTCCAAGGGCAAGGAATTACTTTCCTTCTTGCTCCCTCTAAATTCCTGCAAAATAAAACTGAAGGGAAGGCATAAATTTAGTTCAGTCATTCCTATTTTTATTACACATTGCCAAGCTTTAAAAAAAGTAAAATTAAAAGTATGTTGTTTTCAGCTGAGAAAAGTATTTAATCAGAAACTGAGATTTAAACATCTACTCAGCTACTCTTTATGAAATTCAGGTGCATGTTTTGCTGAAAAGGTTTTTATTTAAGCATGAACTTAAATACAAACTTATGTGCAAGACCTCAGCTCAAGGCAGAGACTAAACAAAAGCCTGAGTAAACACATGCCTGAATTTAGGCATATGCTTTAATTTTAAAATGGAAATATCATTAAGAATAAACACATTTTAAGCACTGCATACCTTGGTAAAAGAGGGCTTTGGAACTTCTACCTGACAAATGGAAGTGCTTTTCCTCCTGTTTTCTGTGGCTCAAGCCTGGCAGTTTCTGCAGGCACTCTGTGTTACAAACATGTGGAGAAAGGACTTGTAATGAATATTTTGGCAGATCCTAGAAAATGATCCCCTAATCAATCAAGACCAAAGCTGTTTTATCACTGGGAATTGAGCGACTATAGTTAAAAAAGGTGTTAATAGTGATAGTGACAGTGAGTGATACTGATAGCAATAACAGCAATAATAATAATAAGAGTGAAAGAAATCGCACCAAATGGCAACACAGCTCTCAGTTGATGCCATCCATTTTTATTTCATGTGCACTATGGAAAATTCACTGATTTCCAGTCCATTAAAACACATTTCAGGGCTGTGTTGTTTGAAGTTACCTTACTTCAGAAACAGCTCTTTTCAATTAACTCTGAAACCTCTTTCAACAGCCTTTCATAAATAGGCCAACATCAATGGCATGCTCAGAGTCAGTGTGTATCTCTAATGGAAATGCACAATGGGCCACGCTCCATGCCTCCAGGGAGAACATCTTCCATTTCAGACAGATTCAATGAGAAGTTTTGCCAGCTATTCTGGGTCTCTCACTTTTTTGTCTCAGGTTTAGCTCATAGCTGATCAATGGCTGTGCTTTTTAATTACACTGTACGGTCTGTAATGATTTGTCACTCATTGAACCTGGGTGTTCTTTTTAGGCAGCAGAGGGTAAAAGCAAGGAAGGAGAAAAGAAAGTGGCATTAACCCTCTCAAAGACAGCAAGAGGTTGGGATATAACACATCCTACTGTTTTGCTCAGCAGCTGTTTGCATGGAAAAGGGGAGAAGTCAAAGTTAGAAGCCCAGGTTATGACAATTTTTCAAAATCCATGACTTGCAGAAAACATTTTCCAGTTAACTAAAATGAATTCAGACTTTAATGTATGTTTTGAAACAATATTTTATATTGATATTGATGTGTATTATACTTCAATATACTATTTATATTACATTAAAATAGTTGTTTGCCATACATGTGGCTCACAATGACTGGACTCTGGAAACATGGAGTAAATTTCTCATCCTCTTACCCAAAGAGCAGGATCGTGGCAATCCTTGTGCCAAGGAAGGTGAACCAACAAAGGCACAATCACGCCTGTAGAAATCAAACATCTTTTGTGTTGGCCTTCTCTTCCACACTTATTTGTAGGCTGTGGACAGTGACAGTATGTGGCTACCCATGCATTCCAGATGTATTTCACACATCTGGAAATGTGGTGAAATGCATCTGCATTATCCAGCAGAGCACAAAGCCGAAATTCCCAAGCTAAAGCAGATTTGATCTCATCAGTCCCCACAATCCCTGTCCCTCTCCTTCACCTTGTCACATCTCCTTCAGCAGAAGTTTGCATTTAACTATTTGAAGATACAGCCCCTGAGGCTTCAAGTCCTTATGTCAGTCCCTAAATCTGATCTTCGTTCCTCCTAAAAACAGTCTTTCAACAGCCTTTTTTTGGACTTAAATGTGGAAAATAAACTCTTAATTCTTAAGCATAGGAATACAGGTGTGCTGGGATTCCTTAGTAGGTTTCTAATTAGAAAAGAAACTTGGAAAAACTTCCCCTCAATAACCTCAAAAAAGGCAAATAATCCTATATTTAAGTGCAAGACCTGTTTAGAAAATATGTCAAATATTATGATTCACTGGCAGAGCAGGAGATTACAGCTGTTGATCTGGGGACAGGATCTCTTTCAGATCTTTAGTCCTATAAAACTCAGACCATTTAAAAAAAAATGCCAGGGCACAAATACAGGAATCCCAGTTTCAGCTTTCATTTTGGAGAGTCTCCCTCTCCAAAGACCCCTTGTCTGATGATACAAGGTGAATATTTGCTGCTTTATTCTTTGCGCCTGGCACACTCAAAATGAAATAATATCAGGCTGAGTGATTTACCTGCTCTGTATCCTAATTTTCATTCTGACACTTTTCTCTTTTCATTTCTGAACTCTCCTAGATAATGACTGGCAAATGTTAAGACCAGTGAAATCCCAGTTTCTGATTGCACATCTGACTTCATCTTCTAATGGCAATAATGGTCTCAATATTGAATAAATTAGTGTTTCAGAAATTATCTTGCAGCTGGATATTCCAATAGACAATTTAATATTTTAACAATTCAGAATGTCTTCATATTAAGATCAAAAAATACTACTTTTAAAATTTTTGCAGAGAATGGGTAAGGTTGAAAGATATCACAGTGGACCATCCCACTTGTCCATAGGAGACATGACAGGGAAAGAAAAATGAGTCAATTGCTTCTAAAACTTAAATTCCAATTTCATTTCAAGTTACAGGCTTTTAACTGTGATGTAAATTAAGAAGAAAAATGTATGACATATATAAGTATATAAATACAAATTAAGAAGATGACAAAAGGAAATGAAAGAAGCATAAACTGAGATACAATGTAAATAAAACTTAAAATTCTGCTTCTAAATTTTATGCAGGAAAATATGATTTTCAAGATAATTTTCTTTAGTAGCACTTTTTAACTGAAAGAAAGTTTTCTAACTCTAAAATCCAATTTTCACTGTATTTTGCAATGGTTTTTAGTTCATTTAGTCATTGTTTTCTCCTAGATTATATTGTATGTACCTGAACGGAAGATGAGATTTTTCTATTTTTCTAGGTTAACTTCTGAATCATGATGCATATATAATGTTATTATTTTTATTTTTTGTTTGGTGTTTCTTTGGTTTTGTTGGGTTTTTTGTTTGTGGGTTGTTTTTTTGTTTTTTTTTCTCCTGGCCCCAGAGATTTTGCACCTCCTTCTGGAGAACAGCACAAGAAATAAATGGTATGGAAAACCTCTGATTTTTACAATTCTTTCTCCTCTTGTCTCCTCAATTTCCAGTTCCTTCTTGTTCCTTTAGCACACAGAATGAGAGCCCAGGAGTGCCCATGGATAACGCCACACTTCCAGGAAATGTAAGGAATTAGTTTTGATCAGGCCAGGCTTTCCATTCCCTGGTGAAGGTCTCTAAGAGGTTTGCAAATATCTTGCCCAAATGTATCTTGCCCAAAAAATCTGGGCCATAGATCTGCTATTACCCAGTTTGTAAACTCAGCTATGTTTGATGTGAATCCCAGTTAAAGGGAAGTGGTTTGCAGAGTAAATTCCCTGTGCTGGCTCCAGACAAGGCCTTTGAACGTGCACAGAAAATTCCTGGTGCAAGTGGAGGGACCTTTGAGGCAGAGCTTGGGGATCACTCACCTGGACTTGGCCACGTAAATCTAACCTGTGTTGTACTTCTATCCTTTGAGGGATCTGGATCTAAATAATTTCAATGAACTTTCAGATATAACATAAATAACACTCCAGCACTCAGTGTAATTCAGCCATAGCCATTATGAATCAAATATATCCCTCCAGGCCATGCATTTACCCCAGAGATGGAGTTGGCCTGCAGTTGCTGGAGCTGTGTTAGTCTGAATACATCAAGCTTACATGGGGGAGTGAAAACATAAGTAGTTTTGCATGTAAAAGCCTAAATAAAAGCAAAAAATCTTCTGGTTGCAAGTCCTCAGTTAATTTTTTTTAATTTTTTTTTTCTCTCCCCTTTTTCGGGTGTCCTGGCTCATGATCAAATTGTGAAATGAAAGGACCATATCTTCCATCTGAATCCCAAACCATCAAAACCTACCAAAAATCATTCAGGACTAGGTAGCTAACCAAGAATGCACCGAAGCTCATTGTAAATCCTAAAGGCAAGCTTAAATTTTACTAATTTCTATGAAATTTAATCACAGACTGAAATAAAAATCAAGCACACAATTAGGTGCTTTCATGAATCATTTTCATGAGACGGATCATTAAAATTAAACGTATATTTCAGTCTCTAAAGAAGAGAAATAATAAAATATCTAATTTTATCTAAGTAGTTCCAATTATATACATAGGTTTTTGTGGTTCAGCCAAGATAAATGTGAAATTTTCCTGAATTGGGGTCCATCATCTTTTTCAGTTTAGGCACTAAAATGAGATGCAAAGGTGGAACTCTGAGAAATTCCTGATTCCCATCCTATGAGTTGGATGGGCTCACAGAAATGTAAATGTTGTGTTCCATGGGAAATTCTTTTAACTTTAAACTGCAGTTGTAATTTTTAATGCACAAGAAAATACCTGTTCAGGCAGCTTCTTCATTTCAATTTCACCCTTTTCTCATCTATTAACACTCACAATCTAAAGCTGTCTGGATCACCTGCTCTGCTGAAGTCATGTAAGACAACTTTGGAACCAGTGAATGTGGATATTCATGATGAATGTTTGGTGTTAAAGCTGAGAAGTTTTGATGATATCCTCAGAGACAATAATTAAACAATCTGAGCAGCCCTGAAAAATAATTATGGTCACTTTACATTGTATTTAGTTAAATTCACTGTTACTGCAATTAATAATATTGCTGCAATTGATGACAAAGATAATGATGTCAATTTCTTAAAATTGAGCTTTTTGATATAAACTCTAATCCAAAACTGCAGTAAGGTCAGCAGGCACTGACAGGGTGTCCAGAGAAGCTGTGGATGCTCCATTCCTGGAAGTGTCCAAGGCCAGGTTGGATGGGGCTTGGAATAACCTGACCTGGTGAAAGGTGTCCCTGCCCATGGCAGGGGCTGGAATGAGATGAGCTTTAATGTCTCTTCCAGCCCAAATCATTCCGTGATTTTTTGATTTAGAGAAATTAAAAATTAATCAATAAAAACCAACCAAACAAACATACAGAGATCAACCTAAAGAGACATTACTAGGTAGGGGTAGAGTATATATATTCCTTAAATCAGTGGAATAGCTAAAAACAAATAATGAGTTTAGAGATCTAAAATTCAGTTCTGTAAACAGACAAGCAAAACTCACATCAATACATCTCATGTATTTTAAGGTGGTGAGCTGAATCAAGCATTTTTTATTAGATCTGGATAAAACCTAGTATTATATTCCTGGTATGCCTTTCAAAATCCTGCACAGAAAAGGTATTAGACATGAAAAATGTCCTTGAAGTAGAACTGTCAGTTCCACTGTATAAACTGTGCATTTTCTGAGACCATCCAGGCTTTGGCCAGCAACAAGATTTTTTCATCACGAAGGAGTTCACATTTAGTTAGCAACATGTCTGCATTTCCCCATATGGTTCCTTCCAAGGTGTTGTGTCATATACAATGATGTCACATTCCGGGGGAAGAAGGAGGAAAGGCCTCAAGCTGTTTTCTCCTTTTTTTAAAGCTTCACCGATTATGTGGTGGCTTTAAGCAGCCTGCTCATCTCTGGCGTGCAGTTGGTTATCTGCTCTCCTTAATTTGAGCTTGCATGCATTCACACAGCTTTAAAAGAAAATGAACAGCATTTCTTACCAGAGATCCAGTGATTATCTACCCACATTTTCAGTCCAATGTATTTCCACTGGCTTCTGAAGTGTGAGATTTTAAAGGGTGCAGTGTAAGGGTTTATATCTTTATCCAGGCTGCTATATTTACATGCCTCGTAAACCTGTGGTGCTTAAGGCTTTCGGCAGCACTGCTTTGATTTCATTTGTGGTTTTATAATTATTGTTTTATTCTCAGGCATATTATTCTTGGAACACCAGCTTTGTAATGTAATGGGAATGTCCAGGAACATCCTTTGTTCTCTCAGTAAAACTATTTACACAGAAATGTGTGAGTCGCACACGTGGCTTACACAGATCATTTCCTGAGTTTTTTTTTGTTTTAATATATAAAAGATTTATTTTATTCTTAGTCATTATGCATGCACCTCTGCAGTAATAAAATACCTCTAAATTTTTCACCATGAGTTAATTTCACAGAATTGTGGAATGGTTTGAGTAGAAAGGGACTTTAGGACCATGAGGACCTTAAAACTCATCTTATTCCAACTCCCTGCAATGGGCATTTCTTATTCAATGATTGAAAATACCCTAAAAATTCTTTTGGGGGAAGTGAAGAGAAATCATTTTGTTGGGAGCATTCAACTCATTTTGAAATCAAGCACAATTAAGTTTTCCTATACTAAGCATAGATTGTTCCATGTGATGTGAAATATGCAAAGTTTCTTTTTCTGGAAAAGTTATAGGTTCCTTTTACACAGAGACACTACTAGAAATCTAGAAACACCATCTAACTGGTGTTTTCAGCAAAAAGACTACTGGCCAAACTAACCTTGTGATTTTCAGGTCCTCCTCCTGTTGTGTACTTTCAGGAAAGTAATTTTAAACCCTATGATTTCTTCCGCCATGATTAGTTCTGTATAAACCATATCTCTGTGCAGTTTAACAGAACTCTGAAATAGGATGGGTTGGATTCATGGTGCTGAGGTTGGTACTGCAGAGCTACAGATAGTCTGGCTGTCTTTAGTTCCCTAGGAAATTAAAGGAGAAAAGAGATGGTATCTGGATTCAATACAGATAATCCTTAAATTCTTATCAAGTAAACTGCTCTAAATGTGACATTTTTTTCTTAAAGATAGAAAATTCTTCATGCTAGCTGATTTGGAGATATTTTCACTGCAGAGGTCTATGCTATAGACAGCTGAACACCATTCCATCCTCCATGGCTGAGAATCTCTTGCAGGTTTTCGTACACATGGTTACCAACACACATTTTTCATAATTCATTTATTACAATGACAGGGTCTTGTTAACTAAAAGAAATGAATTTACTGTTTAGACATATGTTAACCTCCAGGTGTGCCAGCTTTTCTACAGGGGTAGCTGCATGAATTCACCTGGGATGCAAACTGCAGAGACTGTTTGAGTAATATTTACATCATTGGATATATTGGTTGAACAAGAAGATATAACATGACTACACACAATCAATAGGAATGGAGCTCAAAATGTGGACATAGTGCATAGGATCAAAGCTAAAGTGTCTCTTTTATGTTTGTGGTATAAATACTGATGTACAGCCAAAAGGGTTAGATCAAGAACAATCAGTTTGTTCATAGGCTGTGCAACAAATCCACATGATCCAACAATCCACATGAGATATTCTTTGCTTGAGACAAACCATGACAGCCCTTCTTGGCACCCAGCTTGGGGCTCGGAGGGTCTAAAATAACAATAAATTTGATTCTAATGTGCAAGATGGAATTTATGACTTTTATTGCTGTTTAGGCCTCAATTGTCAGGTTGTAAGAGATATGAGATAGAGATGCCACACAGCATGTCAGAGCCACCAAGCATCTTTCCGAGAACTATCCAAGGATGGAGTTGGTATAAAAGTTTCATCACAAAAGTACATTCTCCACTTGCATCTCCCATATTCTTAGCATCCAACATCCCAACTTTTATGAACATATTAAGCTCCATTCCTGCTCTTTGTCAACTTATTCTTAGCTAGACCATACCTGGGGTCCTGTCTCCAGCCCTGGGATCCCTGGCACAGGAAGGACATGGAGCTGTTGGAGTGAGTCCAGAGGAGGCCACTGACATGACCAGGGGAGTGAAGCAGCTCTGCTATGGAGATAGACTGGGACAATTGGGATTGTTCAACCTGGAAAAGAGAAGGCTTGAGGTGACCTAATTGCAGCCTTCCAGTACCTGAAGGGAACCTACAAGAAAGATGAGGAAAGACATTTTACAAAGTTCTGGAGTGATAGAATGAGAGGAAACAGCTTCAAACTGACAGAGAGTAGGTTTAGATGGGGTATTAGGAAGGATTTCCCTGTGAGGGTGGTGAGGCCCTGGCACAGGGTGTCCAGAGAAGCTGTGGCTGACCCTGGATCCCTGGAAGTGTCCAAGGCCAGGCTGGACAGGGCTTAGAACAACCTGGGATAGTGGAAGGTGTCCCTGCCCATGGCAGGGTTTGGAATGAGATGATCCTTAAGCTCCTTTCCAACCCAACACTTCTATGATTTTATGATCTGCATGATTGCATTAATGGCATTTCTTACATGACTGGGAGGAGATGCACCTGGCCAAAAGTAACCATTTCAGTAAGTCAGGCATTTGTACCTTAAAATTGTATGTTTCGCTCTGTTTTCTATTAGGGTTCCCAATAACTAAATCAGGTGTGATCATGTGCATTGTAGATGTCTTAGGATCAATAAAATAAGCTACAACCTCAAGGTTCCTTCAGTTTTGTCAAAATTATATCACATGTAGCCTCATTTTCCAAAAATGTCTAGAGATTTTAAAGTCTCCTCTTCTGAATGCCATTCTCAGACCATAGACTACCGGATGAGGTCACTTAGTCTTTTGCTCTTCCAAGAAAAATTAAATGTACCTCAATAATTCTTGTCTGATGTTAATTTAATTTATTAAAAAAATCACAAACTACTGAAGGTTGTAACCTATTCAGGTTTTACTAAAAGATTTTTCTTAATATCTAGCCACAACTGTTCTTTAGTACCTAATCTCATGTTCATAATATGAAGCAGAAAACTGAAGTTTTTTTTTTACACAAAAGCAGTCATTTTTGGTATCAATTGTCAGAGGAAAAGATAAAAAAGCATAAGTTCATAATAGACCTATATTAACCTTATTTTCTTGGGGAAAAAAAAAGTCTTCATTTTAATCTTCTAATTCATATAACCAAAAAATACAAAATAAACCTTGAGACTCACAATCAAACTGGTTGCGGAGACTTATAAGGAAGATCTAATTTCTTTTGTGGTTTAATAAACTCATTTTCAAAATTTCCAAAACATGTTCACTTCTAACTTTTATTGACCGTTTCTGTGTTGTTTTTATTTTCAGTTGATACTCATGAATCAGTGCTGCTGCAAAGGTAAACCACAGAATCACAAAATGGTTTGGGTTGGAAGGGATCTAAAAGATCATCCAATTTCAACCTCCTGCCATGGGCAGGGACACCTTCCACTATCCCAGATTGCTCCAACCTCTGTCCAGCCTGGCTTTGAACGCTACCAGGGATGGGACAAATGCCACCCTTGTGTATTTGTCACTCTCTCTTACCTCAGAATAAGCATGGGATAAACAAAGCAATCAGTTCCTTCTTTCCTCTGTCTGACAGAGAAGACACCCAGATCCTCAGAGCTGCAAGTGCTCCTCTCCCCATCCAGCCAATGTCCCGAGGCAGCCACCGTGCCCGTGTTAGACACACCTCCCACTGCAAATGCATAATTTTCTCATCTGGGTCATATGAATAATAATAGAGATAGGTCCTTTTTTCAATTTTTTTTGTTGCTTTCAATCTGACGTTATTTCAGCATTAAACGGCCGAATTCACTGGAATCCACTGAAATTTGTAACTCCTTGCAAACCAAACCAAACCAAACCAAACCAAACCAAACCAAACCAAACCAAACCAAACCAAACCAAACCAAACCAAACCAAACCAAACCAAACCATATCTCAGGGCTCTTTTGTAGGAGGTTTGAGAGCTGCCATTTGCCTCAGAGATTCTTGGTTCCTCTTGGCTCAGACTCAAGTGGCACTTCCTATACATCCCACGAATAGAAGAAAATTCACTTTTCATTGCAATCTCAGAAAATAAATTGCCTTCTCTTTTTGCAAAATTTTCTTCCACAAATGACATATTTGACTATATTTTTATTTCCTTGAGAAGGAAGGGGTATCATCCACTTCTTTTTGGCTTGTCCTGAAATATTCATGACAAAGGAAGAAAACCTGCTAAAACAGAAAAGAGCAGGCTCTAAAGAACAAGAAAATTGTCAACACTTTGGCCTTCACAAAGCCAGAGAAAGAGCTGATGTTTCACACTTTCATGGAAATGAAGTTGTTAATGAGGAAACAGGGTAGGGAGTGAGAAAAGGAAACAAAGAATGTGGTTTCTGAGCCTTTATTTTGTAAATATTTGGACTCGTGCAAATTTGTTAATTGAGGCAATTGATTTTTGCCTGAAAATGGTCACAATGTCTAATTCATTAAAGCCTAAAATAACATCCTTTGGGCTAAACGGGGTCATTTCATTTGTAACCTTTTAGTGACGTATTAACAACTTGGAAGCATTTCGGTGCATATCTTAAAAAGTGCTGCATTAACAGGAATGGGCCTGGAGAAAGAAAAAAAAAGAAAGAAGTTACAAACGCACACGCATGCAGGAGCACACACACACACACACACACACACACAGAGAGAGAACACATGGCCTCCAGCCCCTGTCCTTCCTCTTCTGCAGCATTTTAAGGTCTGTGTTTAATATTGCCAAGCCTACTTGAGTGATAAATGCAACTGTATAAAAATTACTTATTACAAGCTGTCATGTTGCCTCACTCACATCACAGGGCTAGAGGCACTGTACATAAAGCTCGAATCTCCACCTTGACAGCATCGGCAGCGCTTTAAAATAAAATGCTTTCAGTCATGAATACAAAACATAATTTACCTTTTCATAATACTTCGGTTTGGAAACACTTTGGAAAGCTCATGTTACCGTCAAACCTTTACCTGAGCTGTGCCAGCACCCAGTTAATTCCGAGTTGTCAATTTACCTCAGCACTGCTTTCCATCACTTAGCCTTTGAAGAAACATTAAGCTGTTCAAATTGCCATCCCCTTAATTTTTTTTTTTTAAAGTTATATTTATCCTCAGTTCTTTGGCGGTGAGTAGCTGACACAATAGGATTATTCCAAGCATTAAATTACAATTTGGGAGAGTGCCTGCTTGCTATGTTTCTTTTTCAGAGCCCCCCCCACTTGCTGTGTGTTCACCGAGTCAAAAAATATTCCTGACTCTCATCGCCTGCTTTCCCCCCACCCTTTCCATAGAGTCTGGTTACACAATTCCCCTTGAATTGCTCCTCCCTTCCAACGTCTGGCCGAGATCAGAGGTTTAATTCCTTGCTGCAGTAGCCCAGCCACCCCTTTTCTCCTGCATTAATACTGTACCGATGCTTAAACATAAAAGCTCACTGTAAGCTGTGAATGTCAGCGAGATGGAAATTGGAAGTGAAGGTTCCAGGGAGACTGGCCGGGTAAGAAGTGATGCGTTGTGACTGTATTTATAGTTGGTCATGATGCATACAGTATGTGAAGTTCCCATCTGTACTGGTGTCTGCCCACCAGCCACCCTGCCACATTCGCAAAAGTGGCTCCAGCACCGAGCGCAATCGGAACAGAACTGCAGATGCCTCCCTTTAGCCCAAATTTCTTTTGACAATGTTCACATCCAGTTAGGGCCCAAAGTGCTTGTACTTGTCAGGAGGGATAAGGAGTGAGGAAAGTAGTCCCTTTACAAAAGCGAAACAGAATAGCCAAAGGAAATATTTTCTCTTCTTCCCCCCTCCTCTCGCTCTTCAGCTGCCCCCGCCTTTGCAACTCCTTGTCCTCCCCCTCCCTCCTCCAGAGATGCAATGTCCAAAAAAAGAAAAAGAAAAAAAAGAGAAAAAAATAATTAGATTGGCATTTCTGATACAGCTCTACAGCAATTGTTTTTTTTTTTTTTTTTTTTTTTTTCTTTTTTGTCCAGCAATTGGTGGAGGAAGGAAATGCAACTGGGAGAGAAGAAGGGAGGGAAGATTTTGGATTTGACAGGGCCGACTACAACAGCCCACAGGAGACACATCATGCCCAAGAGCTCTGGGATTCAGCTACAGGGGATTTGCTGTCCCTAGTGGGTTGCTTATCTAGGTGACAGGAATGGGTGCATTTCATATGCTATTTGAAGATATTTTGATTCCACCCATACAGATATAATTTGCTAAAAACAAAATATCTTTTTTATCTTTATCTTTTTTTAAATTTATTTTCTTGATTTAAATTTGTTAATGGATCATTTAGCAAATAAAGGCAATGATATTTTTGTCTATCATACAGAGTCAGAACTCAAAGATTTTCTGCTTCTGATAGCTGATGACAAGTCCATGATCTTCTACTTGCTCCAGGTCCGTGCCTCAGTTTCCACAACTGTGGAACAGTGGAATCATGCACAACTGTGTCTGTAGAGGGTTCTGATGATGGGTTCTTCATCCTTTACTGGGGGCTTTTCTGGTGACTGATGTGTTAGAGATCAGAGCAGTTTCAATCCATATTAGTGCAAAGGATCACAGAAGAACAGAATGGTTTCCATTGGAAGGGACCTTAAAAATCTTTTCCAACTCCTTCCACTATCAGTCCATATACCTCATCAGGGCCTCATCATTTTCTGAGTAAAGAACTTATTTCTAATACCTAATCTAAGCCTGTTCTTTTCCAGTTTAAAGCCATTCCCTGTTGTTCTGTCACTCCAGGCCCTCATCCAAAGTCTCCCTCCAGCATTCTTTTAGCCCCTTGAGGTACTGGAAGGTTGTAATACATTAATAACTGTTTCTAATCAAGCAAATATTGAAAGCTGTGACATTTCCACTGTACTCATCCTGCAAAGTTCCCTCACTCCAATCACACCTGGGCAAACCTCATGTAAAAGGAGCTTCACCTTCTAAACCCAGAGGATTTATAGAGATCTTTTCCAACCTGTTCCTACCTCAGCAGAAAAAGGATGTTAAGTAGAAATTTCCTTTTTGCATTAGATTGAAGATTACTTGACAAGGTCTTTTAATTTAGTACCTAAATACCTTAGTATTTAAAAAAATCTTCTTTTAATTTGGGCTACAAATGTATCTGACAGTTATCTTCCCTTATCTTTCAAAATCAATAAGAACTCAATAACAATAAATATTACATTTGCAATATGTATTATATGTACTGTCTATAGAATAGAAAGTCATCAGAAATTAACTATTAATATATACATCCTTATAAAAATTATCCTTATATGTTTAAACACAGTAGTAAATCCAGATTCTCCATAGTTTGGTTTTGAGTGGAGCTAGAAATCTGGGGAAATTCAGGCATCCAAGAACCTTAAATATCTTCCCACTACATAAATAATGCTTTCAGTTCTGGGAGGTGTATTCAACAAACTGTCTGAATTGAGATTAAAAGAGCAGCAAAGTTAAGACCACTCTGGTTTTGATATTGGATTACAGCATCACATCAGAGAACCCACAAATTTTAAAGGAACCTTGGGCTGAATTCAGGTTGGTTGGCTGAAGTCATGAGGATTTCCATGTTATTTTGCCCCTTGTCCAGGGTAGGTGCAGTGTAGCCTCTGGAATCCCTGGCATGTGGGACAGCAACAAAAAGTTTGTGAACACTGTATGTGCTGAAAAAACTTTTGAACAAAGCAGGCACAGCTGGACTTTCATTCACTACCAGTTCCTGAGGATTCAGTTGTGTTTTCCTGGTTCTTTGGGAAGAATTGCACAAGGCAGCTAAAGGATTACATCCAGCCTGTTGGCACAGTGTAGGAACCTGACTGTACACCTGGAAAATAGCTAGAGGGAATGAAAAAGGGGAGGAGTTCCCCTCAACGACCCCAGGAAACCCAAAACCATCCCAAACAACCCAACACCCAAGCAACCCAAAACAATCTGGAAAAGTTATGAAAAAACTGTCTTCCCAGGTAGTCCTGAAGCCTTGGATTTTGCTCCTGGAATAGCTGAATGTGTTTTTCCTACATGTCCTCTCCACCTCATATTGGATCTGACTCATGTAGTAGTTTCAGGGTCATAGAGAGGAGACAGAAAAGTTCAGGGAGCACAGAAGACAGAATTCCATGAATCCGTAGTTAATCTCAACATGTGCAGGGATGTTCAGCACATACTTTCATTCCACTTTGCAGAGCAACCATCTGGTGGAAGGTGTAAAGTTAATTTATCCCCATGGGACAAAGGAAAATGGGACTGCAGAATGGACAACGTGTGAACTGGCATCACACAAACAAAAAAAAAACCCTCAAAAATAAAAGGAAGGGAAAAAAATTTAGTAGGGTTACAATAACTGAGATTTACCTTCAGTGTTAAAGATAAACTAACAAGAGTTCAATCATCTGTTGGCTAAATTTAATGTACTCAAATGCCATCGAATACTTTATTTGGAGATAGTACAAAAGCAGCCCAGCCAAATCCATATCACCCTCACAAAACTATCACCATATGTGTTTCCTTCACTGGGCGAACACTCCCAATTATGATGCTGGAATTCCATCAGGTGGAGGAGCTTGTGCAGTCAGCTCAGTCATGGATATTTGGAAGAGCTTTAATTTGCAGTTTTCCCTCTTCCTCTGTGGTTCACAGAAGGAAAGGATTGATGGTGACTGGAAACTGAATGTGAGGTCTTAACTACAGCCTTGGTTTCCAAGAACACTCAAGACCAGTCCACTGCTCCTTAGATATAAGTAAAGTTTTGAAAAGGGACATAATCTTGTGTTGAGATATTGAATTACAGCTTCAATAGCTCCTCCCTGGACTCCCTCTGCAATCTCAGAGAAGCAATTTTTGTCCAGCTATTTTCAAATTTGATATGCATAATAAAATTATTTACTGAGCTTTCTTCTATGGTCAGTGGAGAAGGCAGGACCTGTGGGGTGGTTCCTCACTCTTCCTGTGCTTGCAGGTGAAATAGGGCCAGGAAATTTTCCC
This sequence comes from Thryothorus ludovicianus, assembly GCA_013397245.1. Lineage (NCBI taxonomy): Eukaryota > Metazoa > Chordata > Aves > Passeriformes > Certhiidae > Thryothorus > Thryothorus ludovicianus. The sequence goes on along the minus strand of VZTB01010295.1, from coordinate 643,877 downwards.
TGGGTCTGATGCCACTTGCCATGATCCATCTTGCCATCTGTCACTAAATCTTTTTACTGTCTAAAAGGGAGAGATTGCACCCAAACTGCCTCTTAGAGTGTTATAAGCCAGTTTCTGGATAAAGATTTCTTAGGGACAGTGCTGGATGCCTTGGGCTAAATACAATGCAAGTCACTGGACATTCTAATAGCAAAAATAAAAATAAAAAAAAAGAAAAAATTAATAAGCTCTCATTATAAATTATTGAACATCAAAACAAGTAATTGCGAAGATTTCCAGACCCTTGAGCAGAAAAGACCAGTGGAGTTTCACCTTAGAACTATGCAGAAGCTCTTGTTACAATATACAGCCAAGTGGTGCTTTGTTTCTTTAAATTTTACTGGGAAATTTTAGGAGGAAATTAGAAGCTGATAACTACCAGGGAATTTTAGGAGGAAGAAAAATGAAAGCTGTGTTTGCACAGGTTTGTGCAGTTGGAAATAGCTGAGTTTCACATGCCTCTGGCTCTTATGTTGAATTCCAGCTACTGCAGTTTAGTACTTTCTCTTTTGGCTTAAGTGGAGATGTAGGAACTTTTCCACTGATTGCACAAAAGGAAAATTCAGACCCTTCCTGTGACACAATCCCATTCTTTGCTGTTTATATTTTCTTCCAATGAAATTCCCATTGCTTTGGTGTGCTTGTTTAGGGAGGAAGAGTCCTCTGTTTTCTTGGTAGGCAGAGCTGGGATCGTGTGTGACACATGAGCAGAAGACGGCAGAAAAAAATGAAATGTGTGAAATTGCCTCCCAGTCCTGACCTGGAGGGACTGCCCATGGACTGGAAAAGTCCACACTCAAAATATTCATCCTTCTCTGTGCACTCTGAGCACTGTCACCAGGAGTGCCAGACTGCACCAGCTGAGTGATGTGCCTTTCATCTGCTTGGAATTGAGTCTAACATGTCATTTTGTGTAGCCTAGGACAGCAAATGGACATCTGGTGAAAACTGTTCAGCTTCTTACTCATTCCTGGAAGTATCGTCAATTCCAGTTTGGACAGGACTGGGAGCAACCTTGTCTCTGGAAAGTGCCCCTGTCTATGGCAGGAGGCTGGAATGAGAAGAGCTCTAAGGTCCCTTCCAACCCAAACCATTCTATGATTCTGTATTCTGAGACAGATTTAAGCCAGGAACCTAAAGTAAAGCACTTGCTATTTCATGATAAATTCCCTTGAAGTCAAACAAGATCATTACAACTCTTTGGTACTTTCTCTGCTTTTAGAATTATGTACTACTGTTATTCTGTATAAATTTAGGTGTGTTTGGGACCTCTGATATGAACCTAGTGATCAGATTTGTCATACTGTGTTGTTTTTCCAATCAAGGCTACAAGTGGGAGCCTTTCTGTTGACTGCACCAAAGGAAGTGTTAAACCTCCTTATGATACAATCCTTTTTTCTTAACTTTTTTGGCAGGAAAAAAAAAAAACCTTGTGAGTAATATCTCTTAGCCCTGTCTTTGAGTCAGATTGACTTTGACTGGCTGTACTGGCTGGCAGTGAGTGTCAGTCATTTCAGATGAAGCCCTGGCTGCTTCTTCTCTGGGAATGAAGACTCAGAGTATAAAACTGAAGTATTTGAACTCAGTCTGATTATTTTCTTTCCATTTTCTCTTCTCTTAAAAGCAAATGAGAGCAGATTTTTTGTGCACAAGTATCTTTATTTCTTCACCACCACACAACAATGCTGCTCATTGGAAATGAAGGATAGCCCAGTCTTTAGGTTCTTAAGTGGGTTAACTGGTTGGAAAAATAATCTCATTTTAACACAAATAGTGGGGTTTTTGTTGCTGTTGATGAGGTTGTTTGGTGGTTTTTTTGGGTTTTTTTTGGTTTTTTTTTTTTTTGTTCTTGACAATTTATAACTGTTTTTCAAGGCATCAAAATAACAACGGAGAAAATGGAGGTGAGACCCTGGCAGAGGCTATCCAGAGAAGCTGTTGCCTCCTCATCCCTGGAAGCATCCAAGGTCAGATTTGACTGTGCTTGGAGCAATCTGGGATAGAGGAAAATGTTCCAGCCCGTGGCAGAGGGGTGTTGGAATGAAAAACTTTTAGGTCCCTTCCAACCCAAACTATTATGTGATTCTAAGATAATTTACAGCAGTTTTTGTTTGTTTTCAAAACATTTCATGGACACTGAAATTATAAACTAAATTATGTAAAACACAGGCTGGGAAAGATACGCTTGCCTTGACAGCAGATGAAGTGTGTTTCTGCATTTTGGAACAGCAAATCAAAGAAAGATTTTACACAAACTTCTACTAATTTCCAACTTCCAGAGTTAAATTTAGGGAATCTCAATGAATTATTTTACCTTTGTGAAATCTTTGAGCAATGGATAAGTTTTAGTTACTGGCAGAATCTCAAGATTCTCCTTACTTTATTTGTTGGTATGACAGCATGATTTTAGGCAGCCATGACAATTTTAATGCACTTTAATTTCTTAACACTCATGGTCCTCATATAAATTTCCTAGTTGGAAATGCAGGTTCTTTTACTGAACTCCAGCTGGTCACCTCTGACCACAACTGAGGGTGAATTTCTCTTGGACAGCACAGCAATTGGGTGCATAGAGCGAGCACAAAAGGCTCCTCTGGCCTCCAGTGAGTTCTGCTTTTGGGCTGAAGCAGGTTTGTAACTTTATTTTTAATAGCTCTCCATTAATTTCTCTTCCAGGAACTTCTTCAGTCAAAGCCTGTAGGCTTTTAGGATCCAAAGGTCTCTGCAGCAAAACTAAAGTATTCACTACTCAATTATGTTTTGTATGAAGAATCACCTCTGGTAGAAAAGCTGTGCTGGTAAATTATGCTGTGGGTGGTTGGGAGTGTTTCTTTGTGTACACAGAGAAATATGGGTCTCCACTGACTCTTGATTTTTAGAGGATTATCACTTCCTGCACATGGATGGATCAATGACAGCCATGTCCCTTCCTCTGTCCCTCCTGGTTTCACTGTACAGAAAAAATGAGGTGGGTAGATTGATTCAGATTCTGGATGTTTACCTCAATAATCTTGCTTGAATTTCTAATTTATCAGTGTTTCTCTCAAGAAATGGGTTCACATTTAGGCCTCCTCCTTCATAAAGGAAAAATATTTGTCAGGTGTCTGTCTCCAAACTTGCTTCACATAAAGAAGATCTTTCTTTTGACTATAAATAGCTTTGAATGGACTGCATCCCCCAGATCCTAAAATGGATGTGGGGCTGACATTCTCAGCATCCATACATCTTTAAATCAGTGTCTCCAGAAGTCACCTTACAGACTGAGGTGCCTACATTTCCTGTACAGCAACAGTTAATTCTGCTTGACTTCAAAAAACTTGGGAAAAGTTAAGGGCCTTAGGCAGGTACCCTCTTAGTGGTAAAACATCTGAGCTGAGGGAGGAGGCTGGCATGAAACACTCTGTGCCTTGGTTTTGGGGAATTCAGAGAAAGATATATCCTAGGCAAGAAACTTTCTTTTGGGCATAGGTCTCTAAGTCAAACTTTTGGTGTCGGATAGTGAGAGCAGCGTTTTCACTCCTGCCAGGAGAGGTGCTGCCAACACTCATCTTTTACATAATGGTCCCGTGGTTAAAACATTGTCCTGGGAATCTCAGAATTGGAGTAGCAGGGCAGTTTCAGCCTGAGAAAAGTTTAAATCTGCTCTTCCCATACCCTTGCAGCAGGCTTTAAGCAGATATATCTAAACCATGAAGGGTGGAGGGAAGGAATCTCTCCCTTTGCTGTCTGACCCTGGCCATGGGTAACCACGTGCAGAGCCACAAGCAGAGCAGACCTGAAGAGACACATATTGTGGTTTATCAGGTGGGAGTCTTTGCCAGGAAGGGGGAATGATGGATTCTGGGCTCTGCTTTTCCTCACTGCTTGATGTACTCTGTGTTCAGCAAAAGTTTGCTGAATGGCTGAGATAATCCAAGGTGTTCTTCAGTGCTGGAACATTCCATAAGGAATAGGTGTACCTGGAATAAGGTGCTCTGGCTGTTTAGGACAAGGGGACAATCTGAGAGTCTATATTTAGCCACCTAATCATAGCTTGCAGCAAAGTGGTTAAAAAATGGTTCAACTGTTCAGTAAATCTACCTTCAGGATTGCTGGTATTTCTCTGGCAGGATGAAGCAGTCTCATGCACTCCTTAGAGCACCAAAATGAACCTGAAATGGCACAAAGACATGGTCGGTCAAAGTTTCATTCAGGTGTAAATCTCAGTGTGTACAGGGAAGCTAAAGGCAAACAGAAAAATTTCAGTATCTGTATGCACTCAGTGCACACACAAATGCACACAAAAATTAGATATTAATTGCTTATATGTAACTTTTCAACGCAGAACAGACCTTGCACACCATTTTGAGTAACTGAGGTAAAATAAAATATTGATTAATGATAAGCTTAGTGAGCAGCATCTGTCCTTAAAGCATGGAATCTTTGGAAGAAGAAAAGGCAATCAGGGAATTAAAGCTTCCAGGAGGCAAAGTGCATGACAGAGGAAGAAGGTGTATCTGCACAGGTGGCAAAGTCCTGCATGTCTTAGCTTTGCAATGCTTCACTCCAGTGGCTTTTCTAATGCTCTTTTAATGTTTGTGTTCAAGCCTGGATGGGCACTTATGCATGTGCATGAGGGATAGTACAGAGTAGGCATAAATCAGTTTATTTTCCTTGCAGGCCATAAGAAACTCTGCAAACGCACAGGACTGTTGCAAATGCTCAGGAATTGAGTTCCGGAATTATCCTGGGACATATTCCCATTAAAAATTTTCTGCAGTTATTCAGAAGTATTGCTCTAAACTGCATCTATGGTAAATGTCATGTGCTCATTGCCACAGTTATTAATAATTTTTTGTGGCTTTTATAGAAGAAAAGATTCATTGTATGTAGACATAAAATCATTGCCTTTCCTATGTCTCCATTTTTTGAAGCACACTGGATGATAAAAACATATATTTTTTTTCTTTTCCAGTGTAATTCCCTTTGAAGTTCAACCAAAAAGAAGAATTACTCACTGTGAATTTCTGCTTTTCATTTGGTAAGTAATCCAAATTGAATAGGACTATGAAAGGTAGAATGAAATTGGGAAATTTTGGCAGCTATTGCACAAAATCAGAAGCCTTCAAAGTTTGAACATAGAAGCATTTTATTTCATTACAAAGGAATGATGTGGTTATTAGAAAAGTCTTATTAAAATTAAGGATGAGCTTTGTAATCAACTCTTTGACCCAACGTCAATGAATACTTATAAAATTAACAGCAATTTCATAACACTTGAAATGAATTTGTTCTTTCATATCACCTGGCACCATGTTCACAACTTTTCTCTCCAGAGTCTCCCATAACTGAACACAACAAATACAGGAAAGAAATGGAATGGAAAATAGATTTCAAAGTTCAGCAGATCACATTTCCAAATTCATCTATTGCTTTACCCAGTATGATATTCTACATGTAGTTGCCAAATTTTAAGGGAAATTTGATAGAAATCTATTGGGGAAAAAAAATCTACTTACATTTAGTTTGTTTAAACTGTTGATAATTTAAGATTGATCTATTTTAAACTTATACACTACTACTACTACTACTATTATTATTATTATTATTATTATTATTATTATTATTGAAATTTTAAACAATTCCAATCACAATAAATAGAATATTTTAAACTTTTTTAGTTTTGTAATTAAATGATAAATTTGTTAATATCTATTACTAGTAATTGTTATTATTACATATAATAATATTTCCTTTTAATTATTTAATTACTTTATATTTATTTACTTTATTTTTTTCATGGTACCAAAGAACTGTGTAATGAAATATTTTTATGAAAAAAATGCCTAAATTAACTGAAATTTCACAGAATCACAGGCTTGATGTTCCCTCTGGAGATCATCTGATTTAAGCCTCTTGCTCAAGTACAGCCACTCAGAGCAAGTCACCAATGACCATGTGTAGATAGATTTTTAATATCTCTAAGGAAAGATTCTCTACAAGTTCTGTAGGCAAATTGCCTTAGCTTTAAAGAATTTTTCCACTGTAACCAAACTATTTAACAAGATAGGCTAAAATGTAACAGAAACAGCTGTAGCAGAAAAACTTGTGGATAAAGTGTCAAAATAAAATAGAATAAAACATCCCTTAACTAACACAGCTACTCCTTGTGGAGATGGAATTGTTCAATCTATATCTGATAAAGAAATTTTTCATTAATACAGGATATATTTCTTCTAATTACATTTGTCAGTTCAGTCGTGCTATTTTAATTATGCAAAAGGCAGATGCTGCCACAATTCGGATCACAAAATCACAGAATCACAGAACGGTTTGGGTTGGAAGGGACCTTAAAACTTATTCCACCCCCTTGCCATGGGCAGGGACATCTTCCACTATCCCATGTGGGGACAGAGAACTTTTTTAGTGGCACAAAATCTCATCAAGGCATCAAGGCAAGGCAGGGGATGGATTTCCTCTGGTTCTGTTTCACTCTCAGAGGGATTCAGCAGCGGCAGAGAAATGGAGCTGCTCTATTCTTAGTGCTGGCAGGACAGGTGACACAGCCACTGAAATGCCATCATTTCTGCCACCAGCCAGCTCCACAGGCACAGGCAGAGAAAAGGCAAGGAATTAAAAGGCAGGGGAAGAGATATTTCTCTCTGCAAGAGCCCTGCAGCATTTCCCTGCCCAGCCAAGGCTGAGAAGGTGCTGTGAAGGGCTGTCCCCTGCCCTGTGGGTTTGTCTGTGTGGAGCCAGACTCACATTGTGTGGGGAAGGGAACCTGGGCACAGTGTGGGGTTGGAGCTTGCCTGGCAGGGCAAATGGAGAGGAAACCTCTCTCCACCTGGGGATTAGGCTCTAACCTCCCGGAGTTCTGGCTATTTCAAAAGCCTTCCCATTATTTTTCATCATGTGAATGTGAAGCAACAAGAGAATCATAGAATCAGACAAAGAACTATAGAATGATTTAGGTTGGAAGAGACCTTAAGGCTCATCTCACTCCACCCCCTCCCATGGGCAGGGACATTTCCCACTGTCCCAGGCTGCTCCAAGCTCCATCCAGCCTGGCCTTGAGAACTTCCAGGGGCAGCCACAGCTTCTCTGGGAAACCTGTGCCAAAGAGTCACCACCCTCACAGGCAAAAATTCTTCTGATCCAGCTGTAATTCCTGTGCCGTATCTGCCAGCATATTGTCCAGTTTCTCATTTTATACTCAAAATTGTGTGATTCGAGTTAAATTCAGTCAGTATAACTCAAGATAATCTCCTTTCCCCTTTTTTTCTCATCTGTGTTTCAAATTCACGTGTGACCTATTTTTATACCAGCAGTTTCATAAAAGTGATTTTTGTTCTCCAACATAGATTCAAACTATGAGATAAACATAACAACTGAGACAACAAAAGAGATCTGGAATACTCTGTGTAGGTGACTCAGTTTATCAACTCAATCCTGGTCAATGTGATTTCTGAGAAAAGTTCTCTGATGAACATTGTTTTACCAGTTGAAATACTAGAAAAAGCTATCACTGTCTGCTGCCTTGAAAACAAATTGACTGTAATAAATGGATATATTGTCCTGGAAATTAAGCCACCATTCACTGTCCTGAAATTAGGAAAACTAGAATTTCCTAGTTCCAAGCAATGGAATAAACAGCTGGTTTGGCATTGCTTCTGTACTTTTGGCAAGCTTGTTCTGGAAGTGGTTTGCACTCACCATCCATGAAAGTCTAAGTGAAACTGCAAACCATCTGTCTCTGGGGTGACTCTGAACACATCTCTCCAGTGATAGGAACCATCAGTCATTCCAGCAGTCTGAGATACATGCTCTATCTGGGTCCAAGGTACAAGTTTCCTCCAGTCATGGAATCACGGAATTCCAGAATCATTTGGGTTGGAAAGGACCTTAAAGCTCATCTCATTCCATGGCCAGGGACACCTTCCACCAGGCCAGGTTTCTCCAAGCCCCATCCAACCTGGCCTTGGACACTTCCAGAGATGGGACAGTCACAGATGTAGAATACATCGAGTACAAGTTGTGTATTTTACTGTCATAGATATTTTAAAAGCTTGAAAGGAGGAGATAATCCTGAAAATTCCTCCTTAAGAAATTTCTTTGTGTCCTGAAGTACATTTCACTCTTTTATCTGTTCCCACAAGATACCTGCATTCAGTAAATCAAAAAGATCTCAACACAAGCTTTGACCATCATTCTCTGTTACAATTGTCAGACTTTATTGTTTAAACTCCCATGGAAGAGTCTTAATGAGAAAAAAGCTTGGTAGCCATGGATTTCTGTGTTTATTGAAGCAAATTTCAGTCATCTTTAATAGAGTGAAAAGGCTACAAAGAACTGCCCATTGTGGGCCCTCACATTATAAAAATACTTTTTCCAGGGCTGTCTGGGCTGTCAATAGTTTTATAAAAGTATGAACTGTTACCATGATGACAATTTGACTTTAGAGAAACCAGAACACTAAGTTATTATTTTTAACAACTGTGTAAAGGAGATCATCTGATTGTAAACTAGTTACTACTTGGGATTTTGTTTGGTGTTGTTGTTTTTCCTTCTTGCTTCTATTTAAATGAGATTTAGGCAATCAAGTCAATGTTTTTCACAGACCAAACATCTGAGAGATTTCTCCTTTGAAGCCCTGGCACCAGTTGGTGGTGGAAACTTGGATCTTACCCCCCTCTCCCCCATGCCACAAACCTGCAGATGCCAAAGCTGGCATTTGCATCCATGTCAAGCGTGCTGCCTTGCCAGCTTGTTTCACTGAAATTGGCTCCTGCTGGGAGGATCTGCTCACAAACTTGTCGTGCTGGCACCTGACCATTTTCGGGTACTATCTTTAACACGGCACATCTGTTGTAGGCACACAAACTCTTTAGCTGGCTCAAAGCACCACGTGACTGCCTGTCCTATTTTATGGAAGTTATCCAGCCTTGACACACTCTTGGGTACACAGCTCAGCAATTCCACAGTCTTGGTTACACTTGACAAGCCAGGCTGACATTAGCAATCTTGTCTCACGTCCCCCCCCTTCCACGAGGAGTAATCACAGTTGCCTTCCTCATCCGTATGGCTAAAACACAAGGCTAAGTCATATGGTTGTCGAGTTGGAGACATATTGGGTCTGTTTGACAACTCCTTTTTTCAAGGCTCTCTAAATAGTGCAGAAAATTGTGCTGCAATTAATTTTGAAAGCGCTAAGTGTTTATTAACTGTGAAAGGTCTGAAAGGAAAGCAAAAAATAGATGGTTGTCAGGATTCTTGCTATAATTTCATCAAGAATGAAAGCAACAGTGGCTGTAAAAAATCTTGGAGAGCATCTTGTTTCACCTTCAGTTGTATCTGATTTGTATTATGAGAATTTGGGTACGTTGACCAGTTCATATCCATGATTCTTTGGCAGGGAATCTTAATGGCAAGGATTATTAATGTTGAAATTGCTCCTGCTTCTTTGACAAGACTCAAACTACTCAAGATCTAGAGAGAGCAATAATGTTCATGGATTTCAATCACACCAAGGCCAAGAGAGAAGATGAAGCAAATTGAGTTAATTAATGCTGCAAAAACCTCTAACCCTACTGCACAAGAACAATCAGAGAGCTGTTGAAAGCATACTCTATATCTGTGTTCCATTGAGATCCTGCCCTACAAATACATATGTTGAGTATTTCAGTACTTATTAATTATGTGAAACCTGAAAGGGAAGAAATAAAACCAAAAAGTGCAGCCACAGTCATAGAATGGTTTGGGTCAGAAGGGACCTGAAAGATCATCTTATTCCATCCCCCCCGTGGGCAGGGACACTTTTCATTGTCACAGAGCCCCATCCAGAATGGCCTTGAACATTTCCAGGGATGGGACATCCACAGCTTCTCTGAGCAACCTGTGCCAGTACCTCCACCCTCACAGTCAAGAATTTTTTCCTAATAATCAATTAAAACCCACTTTTTTTCAGTGTGAAGTCATACCCCCTTGTCCTGTCACTCCAGGCCCTTGTGAATAATCTCTCTCCACCTTTCCTGCAGGCTCCCTTCAGGTACTGGAGGGCCACAATTTGGTCACCCCAAAGCATTCTCTTCTCCAGGCTGAACAATCCCAATTCTTTCTGCCTTTCCTCCCAGCAGAGGTTTTCCATCCTTTGAATCAGCTTTGTGGCTTTCTCTGGACTTTCTCCAACAGGTCCATATCCTTCCTGTGCTGGGGATGGCATTATGATACAATAATATAATAACACATGTTAGCATATCTTTTCTACACATATTAATATCAACTCATGTGTTTATACACATATTCATACATCTGTGCCCACCCTTCATTTCCTGTGAATCTGCATAATTATATGTCAATTCCCATATACTTATGGGCATGAATATGAGGCGTGTTTCAATGGTGATAAAGTAGTGTAAATAAAAAATTATTATCACCATTCCTGTACCTATCACCACTTTTTTCTACCCAGCCCTATAAAGCTTTCCTATTCTCTGCCTTCATGGATATATTCCAGGTCTCCAAATTCTTGTACTATTTCTTACTATTTATTACTTCTTAAAAAATAATCTGCCCATATAAAAATCTCCTCTTCCTTTTGTATGTGGATTTCCTCCTCTGTGCAAGCCCTTGGAAAGCAAAATTGAGTCCTGAAACAGTCCTAAACATGCCAAAATCTTTACAATCAATTATCCGTCAGCCCTGCAGGGGAAGAAAGGACAGAGTCACAGGGTAGTTTTTTCATTTTTTCAGAGATCCTTTGCACTTGCTTCTAATCTATGAAGAATCCAGTCTATTAAATTTAAAAGTTGGGCTATTTTTATGTTGCAAAGAGCTGTCCTTGGCCCAGTTTTTCTTCTTCTGTCCTCTCCATCCAGTATATAAAAGCAATCATGACATGCATTTCCAGTGCAAGGACACTGGAGGAAATTCATTACAAAAATTAATCCAGATTAACTTGTGTTTTTCTATTTCTTTGTTTACTTTTCCTCAAATAGTCACATGGCATATTTCTAACATATAAGGAATGTGATAAGAGGTGAAGTACCAGATTATATTTTCTGAGAATTAGGAGAATAGGTAGAATATCCATCACTGGTGATTTTTGAATGCAGATTAGATAAGTAGCTTTCAAAACGGTTTGGATATAGCTAATCTTGCACCTTGGTCTTTTATTAAGGAGTACAATAGAGGATTTCATGCAGTCCTGTTCACTTAACTTCTAATGATTCCACTCCTACAGATAAAATGGTGGGGAGATAAAACATTGAATTTGAATTCCATTGTAATTTCTTTCTTTATCAGGGGTTTGTCTTCCTTGGTTTTTCTAATACAGTCTGAAAAACACCTTGACGTGAAACGTGATCATGCGCTCTCTCATCATATGTAGCAAAAATAGGTTTTGTATAAAATGTGTCTTAATAAATTCTGTTCAACAACCATTATATATACTTCATTCCTGTCATAAAAGAAAACCAGATCACCTGCATTATCTTCAAGGGCAAACAAATATTCTGAAAGTACGATTCCAGTCAAGTAATATAATTTTATGGAAAGCATACTAAAATCAGAAGTCATTTAGATTTAGCTTGGTGAGCTCTGAAGCGACATCTTCCCTTGCAAGATGTTATTGAGCTGGTTCTTTTCCCATCGTGGTTTGAGTCAACAGATCTGTATTCATCTCACTCAACTTGAAGCACTCATTCAAGATCTCTGTGGCAGCAGGGACAGCTTCTGGAGTCAGTAAGAGGAAAAGGATAAGTGTATTCATGGGGTAGCTTAGATGTTAGGTAGGTTGGCTGAGTCTCTTGAGGTGCCTCTCTCTTTCTTCCTTGCCCTTCTGGATAATAGTTCTCCAGTAGCTCAGACATCTTAGGTCATACAGGAAAAATCTGGGCCTCAATTCCTGTAAAAGGAATGAGATTCAGACCTACAGGGGACTGTCTTGATGACACTGTGAAATGTAATTCCACCTCTAGGTCCATCTACACTTTAGGCAGGGGAAACCTTGCAAGATGGACTTTTCAAGGATTGCCTCCAGGTGTGCCACCATCCAGCTGTGATGGTGTTACAGAAGGAAAAGGGATATTGACAGCTTTGTGTGGGGAAAACATGGCCTCAGAACGTGTCTTTCCTTAGTGCTCTTCATCATGGCACTCCCCAACCTTCCCAGTCCGATGGCAAACGCTCCCAAACCACACATGAAATACTTCTGTGCACAAGCTGTGACACAGCATGGAAAGATCAAAGGCTACTGTCTGACTGCTCATCTCTGCTACTGTTGAAAATATTTCCAGGTGCAGAAAATATCCTTAACCCTTTCTTCAGCCTGATTGTTAAGCAAGGAAGATTTAACTGGTTCTTACACTACATTAACCCGAAATTCTGTGGGTTGTGTTTGAGAAAGTTTATGAGGAAGTGGGTTGGTAGTCAACATGTTTCTTTTATTAAAAAAAATAAAAAAAAATAAAGTAAAAGAAGCAGTAAGAAACAAGAGGATAAATAGTGAATATCAGGCCAGTAAACATCAAGCTTGTCCAATCAGACAATCACAGAATCACAGCATGGTTTGGGATTTTAAAGCCCAACAACACTGCCATGGGCAGGGACACCTTCCAGTAGACCAGGTTGCTCTAGATGTTGACCTGGATTTATTATAAGGCATGAAGAGGAATTGAACAGCCTTGCTTTGCTATCTTTTCTGCATATCATAGTGTGTGTCAGAGGTATGCTGGGGCAGGAATGTGGTGGAACCAGAGAGAAGCAGCAGCATTGCAAAACATCTGTCAGCCAATTTCAGCCAAAATTTGACAGATGGGGTACAGATTGCAAGGATGTTGCATACTTGGAGTTTTGTAAAATTGGAAGACTTACCAGTAGTGACCTGTCTGTAGAGTGGACTCGATGTAATCTAAGTCGTTATTGTTACCAGATAATCATTGGAATAAAGAGTCTCTCTGAATTTTACAACCATTCTCAAGCCTGAATTGGGGCTTGCACCTTCTTGGACATGAGAAGAATCAGTTGAAAACATGAACCTATTTTTAGTCCAGCTTCACTTGTCTTGTTGATTAAAAATAACTAATTTTGTTGCATTTTTTGAGGCATTTTTTCTCATGCCCAATTGATTTATTCTATGTCTTCCTTTGTCAGAATAGGAATTGGACTTCCTATTGGGTCCCTTCTATCTCGGGATATTGTGTGATGCTTTGATTTCAGTAGAATTATTTGTTTGTCTTACAGACAAGTAAAAGGATCAAAGTGGTAAGAGTTGATATGGATCAAAGAAATTAATATTTTTGAATACTTTTAGATTAGAATTGTAAGATTAAAAGAGAGGAATACTGAAAAAAAGTGGAATGATTTACTCAGCGTCACATAGGAAAGCAGCAGTAGAGATTGGTAAAAAGAAATATTTTTTCACTCCAACCCAAGATAAGTGAGATGAAATCATCCTTTCTTTCAAATGCTAGAGCAGCAGAAAGAAATTACATTGGACTGTAGGTCAGACCTTGAATCTGGGACATGGGAATCTTTCCAAATTCAGAAAAGAAAGGACAAAACCAAGTCTCTGATATTAAGTACAAATTGGATCTTAGGTTGATGCCTTGAAATTGAAACCTGGGAATTCTGAATGCCAGTCCTCTACACAGTTACAGCTGTGATATAACTGTGTCTAAATAGTTCACCCCCCCCACCCCCCATCTATTTAAAATTATCTGCTTCTTTAACCTGTATTTGTGGATCTGGTTTTGTACTCATAGAAAGACTGCATGAGTCAATTGGTGGGAATTTTTCATTTCTGCTAAACCAGCACTTTTCTTTTTCTTTAACACTAATAACTCAGGCCCTGTGTCTCTCATTTCATAACCCAAAGGTATGGAAGCCCTACTTGCATTATGCTCTGTCAGCTGTGTTATAAAAATACAGATTTAAAGCTCTAGTTTTCCCTCTTCTGCATGTTTCCAATAATGTCTCTATAAGAACTGCTACAGGTGCTCTTCTGTGTCTAAAATTCTCTCTCCTCAAGAAAATATGTGTTCCTTCAAGAGCAGATAAGCTCAAGGAAAAAAAAGCAGATTGTGATAATAAAGAAGAAATGCTGAAGCTCTCAGTTTACAGTGGTTCTGTGGGATCATAATCTAAAAAAGCAGCATTTGCTTTCTCTTTTCTTGAAACAGAGGTCATTGCTCCATCCCTCACACCTGCAGGAGGGCAGAAAAGGGATTAAGAGGAGTTGTCTTATCAGAGTTGTCAGGATGAAAGGGCAGGACAAACAGTTGATTTTGCAAGCCCACCATTGCCCCATCTGACTGTGCTCATTGGCTTTTTCCTGAAGGAGTCTGATTCTGCAGGGGTCTACCACTGAAAAATATTAGGAAATGAAATTTTGGAAATGAAATGTAGACAGCAAGAGAAATCTTAGTTGGTCCAGTTTATGGTTTATTTCTTGTACCAGAGATATAAGCCCAGGGGAGGAAAAATGTAAAACGAACAAAAGGAAAGGAAAAAATATTTCATTTCATATGAATTCTTATCTAAAAAGAAGAGGGAAAATTATACCATTCTCATATCATAGTAATGTTTTGCTAGTCAGGTACCTCCCCAGCATGTAGAGTTTCTTGTGTCCAAGTGTTTTTCCTTTCCTCTGAGAGTGATACTCTTAGAAATGGGATTAAGAGCAAGGAAATTCACTCATTATTTCTTGTACCATCTGGCAACACTACACACCAAAATTTGCTACTTGATGTTTGGAGAGGGAATCCTTCCCATCAGCTACCAACTCAGAAACACAGAATCATAGAATATTCTGAGTTCTATCCAGAGAATATCCATAGAATATCCATAGGATCATGGAAGAGCAACTCCTGGCCCTGCACAGGAGTGCATCAAAGATCCCTTCCAAATACTCCAAAAAGGCCCATCATGAGTCACTTCTTTCTTTTCCTAGCTACATATATAATAATCACAGTTATTTAATATTTGTAAATTATGTCAGAACCTCCTCCCCCCCACACACACACTTTAAGAAAATATGCTTTAGTGTCTGGAAACAAGACAAACAAGACAAAGGTGTCTATATCACATATGCTGCCACCTGCTTTATTGGCTGTAAAAGGTGTCAGCAGGTGATGGCCATGTTTTGAGAACTGATAGGGATAAAGCCAAAAGAACATCTGTGATTTGTGGTGGGCAACAAAGGAATACAGGAAAAAAAAAGAAAAACCACTTGGGGAATTTAATGAGAAAGAGACCAATGTCATTAAAGCTCATGGCAGACTGTTGAACTGGCTACTGAAAATGAGCACATGCTTCATCACTGAATTCCTTTTCACTGACTTGGTCAAAAATATTCAGGGCAGAGGACAAGAGAAACTCTTCCCCTGACCTTTGGAGTTGCCCTCCCTGTGCAGCATCTCCTACCTCTGTGCTTGAGCGCCTTGGAGGAGAGCAGCTGGCAGCCCAAATATTTCTATTTTCTTACTGAGGTAGTTAATTCTCCAAGTAACATTTGCCATGAACAGAAATCCTTTGTGCTTTCCACTGACTTTTCTCAAATTAACCCTATCCACCACTTACGCCCTGAAGTCAATACAAGATGACATCTCCTGAAAATATATAATAATTATAGAGTCTTTGATTTGACACTTTTGAGGAAAATAATTGTAAATAAAAAATTGTTTCTCTTACTACCATAGGTGCCTTTGAAACAAAAATTAGAATTTCTTGTCCTAATTTGCCATTGACAAGTCTTAGAGGCAGAGTTAAGACAAAATTCTTGAGCCAGCAAACTTGCTTCTACAAGTACAAAGGAATTTAAAGAGTGGCCTCGGGAAGAAATGGATGTAGCTGTCAGTCACATGAAAGAATTTAGAAACAGAATGCAATGCTTTGTCAAATGGTGGGATTCAAATGTAGCAGCATGTCATTGACCCTGGTGCTCAGCAACACATATTTCAAATCCCTGAAGATTAATAGGGAAGATGGTTACAGCTCTCACAACAGCTGCTGGAAAGTGTCCCTATCTCATGCTTTAATTACATGTATTTATATAGTAAAAAAAGTCCTAAATGCAATATAGCCTGTAGTATGCAACAATTTTGAACATTTATGAGATTCAGGCAATTAAGAGTCTAAACTTTCAAATGTTTCCAGATGGCACACCGATTAACAATTGTGTGAATTTAATATTTGTTTAAATGTGCTGCTCTCTAAAATATTTCTTAATAGTATATGAATGCATTGCAATGAATCCAGGCACAACTTTTCTTCAAGCACAACTTGCTTCATTGCCTGAAGAAGTGGAAAGCTCATTAGCTGATTATATAGACCAAAAGCAGTAGCAGAGCAGTAGTAAGAGATAAAAAAGATTAAAAAGAAACGAAGCTATTTCTTTACTTATGAAGGATTTTTCTCTTTATATGCTGGTCCTAGTGGCAGCTTTCATGCAAGCCACTTACAACACCAGTCCCTCAGTTCTTGCAAGTGAACCTACTTGATGAGGACATTTCCTTGGGGCTGCCAGCCCCAATTCTGGATGTTGACATCAGTTGTAGGAATGTTTGGACTCAGTGGTCTTGGAGGCTTTTCCAACCTCAATGATTCTAAGATTCTATGATCTACAGAATATTTTGTTTTTAAAGAAAGCACTTAAACTTTAGTTTTATTCAATGGGCTTAAGCTACTTGAATTCCTAAATTAATCTGTCCTAGGTATTTCCAAACCTTCCTGGCTTGTACTATTTCAATGTCGAAAAATTGAATCAATGCAATCCCTCATCCTCCACCACATGATGTATTTTTGTAGGTGACATTTATTCTACAGGGGAGAGATCTTGTGATGATGCTGACAATCAGAATCACAAAATGCTTTTGCTTGGAAGGGACTTTAGGGGTCATCTTGTTCCAACCCCCTGGCATAGGCAGGGACACCTTCCACCAGACCAGGTTGTTCCAAGGCCATCCAAAAACATCCAGAGATGGGGCAGCCACAGCTTCTCTAGGTATAGCCAAATATTAAGAACTTGCAGAGGTTTTTGTAGAACTTTATGTTCCTTTTAGTTTATGTATTTGAATCTTATACTAGCGTCAAAATTAAAAGAAATAGCCTGAAAGGCCTAAACCTTTTAAGTTGAAACCCAGAAATGGAAAAACCTGTAACTATCTATAATCTGTAAAAATATGGCTTCTCCACATTCAGGTGAAACCATCCCCTCATTTTCTGTAATACCTGTAATACAGGCAAGTCACTGAAAATAAGATTTATCTCCCTTGTCATCTGAGCTCTGCATCCAGAACTGAGTGGTGCAGTAACTTCCCTTAATAATCAATGCAAAAAAATACATGCCTACCAAGCCAGACTCTTTTTCCTAATTTTTAGCCACCAGGAAGAGGTGAACAGCTCTTTGAAAACACCTCTTGCTCTCCCCTGTGTGTAAAAGGAGCCAGGTCTGACTACTTTACATGAAGGTGTGTAACTTTGCTTAAAGTACATGAGATAAATCCAAAAAATAATGGACAGAGTTGACTCTGACTTTCAAAATTAAAATTATAAATTTAAAAAATACATCTTTTTGTGAGTCAAAATCTAGAAAAAAAACAGTGGAAACATTTTGGTAGAAATTATCTAGCTTTCATGCCTGACTTTCAACCTCAATGAAGATGTTTCAATAGGTTTTTTTCCTGAGGTACAGTTTAAACTATTTTCCTTTACCTTTTGTTGCTCTCTCTTCCCTCTTTTTCCTTGGGTTATTTGAGCAGGTTGCAGAAATGGTAACATTCACATTGGAGCAGATTTCTACATTCCATATAGAAATTCCATAAACTTGGGCTTTTGTAATTAAGCAAAGAAAAAACATTAATCTTTAAATCTGGAAAGGAAACAGGATGGAACCATAAAAATTAAAATAGCAAACTGGAATAGTATGAGATTATTTTAATAGATCCAGGAGAAACAATGGAAATTTACCCCCAGGCTCTGGTTCCTGAACACCTGTAAAGGAAATTTATGTAGAAAATGATGTGGTGAGTTGGGTGTGATTTTAAGGACTGCTCAGAAGCAAGAACAATCTCTCAGTTTGCTTCCATATGGGAAAAATACACAATTAGAAAAAGTATGAGGAGCAGCCAAAGGAAGATATACCATGAATGATGATTAAAAAAGAGCACTGTGTTTTTCTTTCTGTGAAACAGGATGGACTTGAGAATAGCTAGATTTAGAGCACAGAGCCTGGACATTATACTTGGATTTCCAATTTACCTGGCACGTTGGATAAGCCACTTGGTTTTCCTGTTTTTTTTTTTTCCCACTGTGTTGACTGCTTGAGTTGTAAACATAATGGATGGAAATGAGATTTTCTCTTTCTGTGTTTTTGACCACAGCCTTGCACAATGATGCAATTGGTGAAAATGCCTAACATATCTATAATTCCATTTAGTCAGCTCTGTTTGGTGGCAGAATTGAACTCTTGAAAAATAATTTACTTTCTCCTTGACTGGGATTGTACTGACTTAAATGAAATTAAAAAAAAAAAAAAAAATTGGACTCCATTGGTCATTGCATCATTGTGTTGCCAAAGTATTAAACAAGGGAAGAATTTTTACCTGTTCTATTATTTTCCCACAAATGGTGCACCTCTTATTTTTCAAATTCTCCCTGGGTACTGATTTTGTTTCTCTCATTGTTATGACAGCAGTGAGAGGTTTGTATTTTTTTTTTCAACAGAAGTCACAATGACAAATTTTTAAAGCCAGTTTTAACTCGTCCAGAGTAAGTAGTGAAGGAGGAAGGGGAGAATGAACAAGATGCTCTTCCCACCTTCAGAAGGAGATTTGACAGGTCCACTGGAGAGTGGAAAACCTGTTCTGAGTACAGGCTCCCATATAACCATCATGACTTCATTAAATCCTGTTAAAATACCTCGGCTTTTTATAAAAATCATATTATGATTGTACTACTGAAAGAAGGACCACAATTATATCTATTGCTATGCAGCCACACAGTACTGCTAATCTCAGGGAAAAAAAAAAAAAAAATTTACATAAAGTTATTTCCAGGAAGAAACAAACACTTTTTCAATGTAGCAATGTAATTAGCATCGGCTTCCATATCTGAATTCTAATGAATTCATTCCTATTTTTTAGTGTTTTATCACTACTCCCTATTCCAGATCCTTCAAGTGATATATTAGTCTGTTTGGATTTGATAGGCAATAAAAACAGACCAGTCAGTCTGTTAGTTCTATAAGCCTCTTGCATTTAAGAAATAATATAAATAGCATCAAGACAGAGGGAGAAATCAATGTGTCAATTATTTATATAGAAAAAAAATCTACCTAGTAAAATGAAATTGCTTAATTCCTAAAGGGCAGAGATGAACTTTTTTGGCTGCTTATGCAGAAATGTTATAAATATTTAAATGTAAATAATAAAATCTTTACATGCATAAATAAACATGAGATTGATATTACACAAACTACAGCAACGAAATATGACAACTGCTGCTTCTTCAGGAAAGTGGATATTTCCCATTACTGAATTGAGAATAAACTCAAAGATAATAAGATACCTCACTTACACTTTGAATCCACACTGCTTTCAGGCAAAAATTTCCTTGGGTTGGTCTTCTTTAGAAAAGGTCTGAAGAACCTCTCTGGAACAAATATTTCGGGTGAAACAAAACATGGATGGTGATTTATTTAAACACAGGACGCTTGGCTCAGTGTGTGCACAGCTGAATGAATTTTAAGAGCTGGTGATATTAAAGTTTTCAGCTATTTTTTCCTTTGTTATGATCCTTATGACTGCAAGAAGGAAGTGGTTGACCAGGCAGAAGATTTGTTGCCTTCTGCTTTAAACCTTCATCATTTGAACCTGAATCAGTTCTGGGTTATCTTGTATGAGGCACATCTCAGCAGAAGGAGCCTGGTCCAAGCCCATTAGCCCAATTTTAACAAGAGATTTGGTTTTGAAGTTTTGGGTTTGTGTATATGATTTTCTGGAGGAGTCTTAGGGGAGATCACTGCTCACTACAATCGCCTGAAAGGAGGCTGTGGAGATGTGGAAGTCAGTCTCTTCTTCCATCTCTCAAGCAAAAAGATGAGAGGAAATGGCCCTAAGCTGCACCAGGGGGAATTCAGATTAGATACTAGAAATAAATTTTAAACTGAAAGTGAAATGCCTGGCTAGGCTTTGGAGCACTGGAATAAGCTGCCCAGGGAGGTGATGGAGTCAGCAGCTCTGGAAAGTGTTTAAGAGGCATCTGGATGTGGTAAAGAGGTCATGGGTGTTGTGGGTTGACAGTTGGACCAGATGATTTTGAAGTTCTGATGATTCTGTGGTTCTGCGGTTCTGTGATTCTGTATTTAAATAAAACGAGTCATGGATCATTTAGAGGTCAGTCCCAATCTGCAGGTAAGGAGCCTGACCCACAGACTCATGTCTAACTTCTCTTTTCCTCCAGACAGTGTCCAAACTTCCTGCTCAGAGCAATCCACAGAATCCCCTGGACCATGCCCAGGCAAACTCTAGGAGAATGTTAGCCAGTGCAAGCCAAAACCATACAGGAAGCAAGTGAATTATTTAATATTCTGGATAACTGGGGGATGGAGGTTGAGAAAAGGCTCTGGCTTTGATTTATTTGTGGCTATAGACTCAGCCTTTGTTCCCAGTAGAGAGCTATGAGGTCTTGAAGAACTCCATGTTTACAAAAATACTCTAGAGACAGAGTCTCAGACTACAAGAAAATCCATGATTACCCTTTTTTTCTCCACTGATACATTTAAGTAATTTCCCTTTGCTAACATGAGCTTATTTTGTGGTATATAACTGTTCTAGGCTCCTAAACCAAGTAATCATCTGTAACATTTTGCCAACTGTACACATAACTGTAAATACACAGAGTATAAATATTTCTGTTCTGCTAAAGATAGAAATTCAGGATTACCACTGAACATTAAAAATAACACCAGCAACAAAACCAAAATGAAGGCCTTGAAGAGGTCTTGACATGACATCTCTGCCCCGGTGTTATTTGAACAGCAGAGTTCCAACCTTAGACCACCTGCCCAGGTGAGAGATGGGAAATGTTCTGGACTGTTGAGCTCTCCACAGATTTCCACAGTGGCTAGGCAAGGAGTTATTTAGCACAGGTGTTTAATTCCAACACAGCAGGGATCCCATGGCACACAACACTCCTTAGGCTCCTGCTCCCACCTGGGCCCTGGACCTGTGGCAGGAGGCAGGGCTGAGGAAGCAGGTACATTGCAGAGCTTGCAGCTTCCCAAACTGCTCTGGGCTTTTCCAGATTAGTGGGAGCAAACAAACTCAATGAAAAAAAGCCACAGGCACACTCCACACGAGCACAGATTTAGTGCTAGATCAGGAAATTCTCTGAAATTACACTGTTTGGAATTGGGAGGTGGTTCATGAGCAGTTTGGACCACAACACCATGCTGAGAATTTCTGTCCAGAAGCCTAAGGAATGAGAGAATCAGCTTGGAAAAATCAAAGGAAAGCTGCCTGGAAAATTTCCAGTGCAAATATTTTTTCCATCTGAAAATGCTGAGCAATTGAGCATAGAATGTGTGGCGGAAATATTCTGATTTCAGTTCATTCTAGTCTACCCAAAACACACAAGTAAAGAATGGAACATCCTGGTAAACTCAAAATATTCTATTTCAAGCTATTTTGAAAACTTTGATATTCTATTTTTAAAAAACTGGAGTAAAATTAAAGCTTGTCTAAGTTTAACTACAGCTGTTTAGAGTTACTAAATAAACGTTTTTCTCTATATGAATCCATTTTCCTGTCATAACAATTGTCCCTTTTAATTTTTTTTTTCAAATCACAGTCAAAGAAAATTTAAAATCTATTTCCTCCCGAAGTCTGAACACCCATCTGAGTGGGTGCAAGTTTTCTAGGAGAACCAAGAGTATCTGACTAAGTATATAAATGCAGCATAGGAACCTACTATAGGCTCCTTGTAGGTTTCAATTTCAGTTTAAAAATAGAAACTCTTCTCTTCAGAGCCGTACAGAGAATGCAGATACTGAAACAGTTATGAAAATCTGAGTCATAACACAGAACTTATTGCCTTGGCTCCTCCAACAAAAAGTAATATTCACAAAAATAGTTGATAACTGTTCCTTTTCAGGGTAAACTGACCAGCACAGTGTCATGATATCAGCAAAAATCTCCAAGTTAGAGCAGGCATGAAGGATAGGAAGATGAAGGAGATAAACCACACACGGACAGGAATCCATGCAGGGGCAGGTTCTCTGTCAGGAGTGGTCTGATCCTGAAAGCCAGTCTGATCCTGAAGGGCTGGATCCCATGGAAAAGGACCCACACTGGAGTAACTCCTGAAAATGTGCAGGGAAGGGGAGAAGTTTGGGAAATGCTGTATCCCTTGGGAGGGACCTGACACTAGAGCAGGGGAACAGCCTGAGAGGGAGGGCATGGCAGAGGCATGAGTGTTATGAACTGGCCCCATTCCCCATTCCCCATTCCCCATTCCCCATTCCCCATTCCCCATTCCCCATTCCTCAATCCACAATCCCCAATCCCCAATCCCCAATCCCCAATCCCCAATCCCCATTCCCCATTCCCCATTCCCCATTCCCCATCCCCTCTGTGCTGCTTAGGGGAGAGAAGGCAGAAGACTCAGGAGTGAAGAGCCCAGGAATATGAGGGGAAATGGGCAAAAGTGTTTGTTGTAGTTCTGCTCTTACGTCTCATTATCCCACTCTGTTGTTAATTGTTAAAAAAATTAAACTAATTTTCCTCAGGATGAGTTTGATTTACACATCAACTGTGACTACCTTTTTCTTTTCCATTTCATTTTCTCTCCCTGTTCTGCTAAGGAGGGAGAGTGCTAGAACACCTTGTTGGACTCCTGATGAACAGCAAAGTTTTAGCCACCACAGTGAACTAAATTTGGGCCAAGTTAGTCCTGGTAGTGTCTCCAGTGAGGTTTAATATCACATAACTTCAGATATTTAACCAGTCTGACAGTGCAAATGTTCCTATCTGAGCTAGTAACTTCAGTTTTTGTGATGGTAGGCAGGGAGGTAAAACTTGTTGAGATGGATGAGTGGGCACTCTGAGGCAGAATTCATTGGACTGATATGAGTTTTTTTCCCCTAAATATTTCCATTTTCCCTTATTCATCATGGAGAAATCTTGGACAGCCTGTTCCTATATAAGCTAGCAGTGCTTTATCCCAGATTATGCAATCTCAAGAAATAGCAGGGGTTTTTTTTCACTACAGGTGGGCTCTGATGATCACATGGTGAAGGTATTTGGACCTTAAGCTTCTGTACTTCACAGGAAAAGGAATGATGAAGAGATGTAACATCTCCCCATTACCTCAACCATCACTGGGGTTATGAAACTGCTCTTTTGCAACACTTTCAGGTTTGTTCTTGGAGGAATGCAGATCTCCAGGCTAGGTCTTGCAACAGCTACTTACTTACTCCAATGCTGAACTAGTGCTCAACCACTTTCCTTAGCAAGAAGGATGAAAGCTCAGCCTGATGTACATTCCAGAAAGATGAATTTCTGCTCAAGAAACCCAGCTGTTCTTAGGCAGACAGTACACAGTCAGACACTTCACCTTCTATCAGGAATTTATCATTCATTCAAACACTCTTGATCTCTTTTTCTTTTTCTTGGTAGAAAGGCTGTTTATCAAACAGAAATCTGACTGCTTCCCTCAAAGAGGTGATGGCATGAGCTGAGATCAAAAAAGAATGATGTACCAGCTTTTCCATTTGTCTGAATTCAAGCACTTCCATGGAACAGTATGGAACCTTGAAATTATATCCAAGTTGCAGAAAGTGTGATGTTTAAAGACCTTCCAAAGCTATGCTAATAATTTAAGAAAACTTGAATTTACTTTGTAAAAACTTGAAATTTCTCAGTTTGAATCATGGAATGGTTTGGGCTGGAAGGGACTTTAAAGATCATCCTGAAGTCCAATCCCTGTGCAATAAGCAGGGACATCTGCAACCAGATTGGGTTCCTCTTCATCTGACCTGACTTGGAACTCTTCCAGGGATGAGCCATCCACAACTTCTCTGGGCAAATTGTGCCAGTGGCTCATCAACCCTGTTGTAAAAGGAAAAGGTCTATCTTATGTCCAATCTAAATCTACACTTGATTTTAGCAGTGCATGTTTATTTGGGAGTGGAATGTCATTTCAGTACAACATATGGAGTATTTAGAACATTAATGCAAGTCTGAACCATTAATCTCATCTTTCACTGGAACTGCTATATGAGAATGTCAAACACTTCAAAGTTGGTTTTTGGTTTAACTCATTCTTCCCATGTCCAAATTTCATGTTTTGAAGACAACTGCCACATAAGTCACAGCTGACTGTGATTTTAGTGTAAATACTGAACATAAAATAGTTCACTTACATTGCCACCTCCCTGATAACATCCAGAAATCTGTCCTAGTTCTTATTAGAATTATCAGCTTTGCTACTGAGCCCTCTACCTTGATGACGAGTAAGGGATCATTAAGTGCAGGGAAACAGATATTTCCCAGCTCAAAGATCTTATAATTTACTTACCATAATGGCTGCCCATTGATTCCAACCTTTGGAAAAGGAGTTTTCTGTTAATTCTTAAGCTGTTTTATCTAGACCACGTATTTTTATGCTGCTTTGCTGCAGCCTTTGAAAGCAGTTCCCTGATTTCAGCTGTTCCCTAGCCTGATGTAGAACAGTGACTATGGGAATATGAGAAATCAGTAAATGGAATTCAGCTTCCATGCTCCTTAACAGGGTAAGACTGGCAGTTTTAAAGAGTAGCTCATCCCCGAAACTCTGTAGAGGAGATTTTGAGAACTGACTTAGGCCAGATGTTAATTAACAGAAAACTAAAAATAAGCATAATGAATCCCAATAAAAATATCTAATTCAAATCAGGTAAAATTATACTGGTTATTACAGCTACATATAGCAAAAAATTTTTCTCTGTTTACTCCTGAGAAGAAATACAATTTGCTCTTCATTGTATTCAAGTGTTCAGTATCAATAACACAATGGTGTGACTTTTAACTTTAAACACTCTTTAGCCAGTGGCTTATAAGGACATATTTGTATTCAGTAATTTAAAAAAAGAAAGCAGTATTTATTTTTTTGTTGTAGAACCCCACTGTTAAACACCTCTCCAGCTTACGTTTAATAACTACCTTGCTTTATCTTGTACCAATCTTGAAAATAACTAGCCCAAAACAACTGCAGTTTTTTAATATAGAAACATGTTTACATTGACAATTTGAATTTGCCTGTTAAATAAAGGCTAAAGAGTTAAATCATGATACTCTTCACTGAAAAAATGAAGAAACTATTTTTTTTTTCCTTTCTTTGAAGCCTAAGGGCATTTTCCCTGGTGAGGAGTCAGCACTAGCAGGTGAGGTTACAACATGCTGGGTTTGGCTGGGACACAAACTGATCTCCCACAAAGATTTAGAGCAGCTCTGAAGTAGCAACAAGCATAAATCACATGGAGGTGTTTCATTTGACTCCCCGCAAATCAAAGGCTCCAAGGAGTGCTGGAGTTGTTCCTGAGGGATACCATACAAGAGAGTTGCTGGCCACAACCATGGGGAGAGTGCACTCTTCTTAGGAAAGAAATCCAGGTTATTTGGGATGCCCTCAGAGGCATGAAGGATTGGCAGATGAGTGAGATAAACCACGCAGCACTAGGATTTCAGCCTTGATATATGTTTTAGAAGCACAAATGTCTTCTTCAACCCCTAATTTCCTGGAAAAGAGCAGATGCCTACACTGCCTGGGCATGGCATCAACAGCTGCAG
The DNA here is from genome assembly GCA_013397245.1 of Thryothorus ludovicianus. Lineage (NCBI taxonomy): Eukaryota > Metazoa > Chordata > Aves > Passeriformes > Certhiidae > Thryothorus > Thryothorus ludovicianus. Next base: position 618,033 of record VZTB01010295.1, on the reverse strand, counting down.
CTGGTGGCCTGGACAGTCAACATCAGCCAAGCAAACTAAGTCTGATTAACACATTTCTTTATCAGATATTTTAATCTGCTAATGAATAGATCATATCCTAAAACATTTTAAAAAGAAAAGAAAACTTAATGTATCATTGTCGAGATCATAATTCTTTGCCAAATCTACACTATGCTCCAGTTAGACTTAGAGCAGTTTTACTTAATGAAGACATGAATTAAGAGGTGGAAAATAATGTATTGTGCTGTATGTAAAATGAGGAAAATCATGCATAATGCTTCCCCTCATTTGTACGTATTACATTTGTGATTGTCAAAAACAGGATTAACTATCCCTCTTGGGTTGTGCATTCCAAAATGCTTAATCTATTCTCCCCTTGATACAACAGAATAACTCCCATTCATACACAAGCATACTGGAAAAAGAAAATCTAACCTGCTTCCCATCTCATTAATTTCCTACTACTTTCCATTAGCACCCCAAATCCCTGAATTTCTCCTTAGTGGAAAAATAATTCACACATATAAAATGAAATCCAAGTTCAGGGGTGGTGGTGGGGAAAGAAACCTCACTAAGATCCAGAACATGCAAAAGTTAAATGTATATGATTTCACTTCAGATCCCTTGAGGGTCAGAAAATCCCAGCATTAATTCCTGAAAGTTTCTGACACCTGCTGAAAGGAGTGAAGGAAGGGTCTGGAGCAGTAATTGTCTGTTGATTACTCATCTAATCTTCTTCTATGTACTTGACCAATTGGGATTACTCTATACCCCACTCAGGAGCTGGTGAGGCCCCTGTAGAGTTTCCCCAGAGAAGTTGTGGATGTCCCATCCCTGGAAGTGTTCCAGGCCAGGTTGGATGGGACCCTGAGACACCTGGGATAGTGGAAGGTGTCCCTGCCCACAGCAGGGGCTTGAAACCAGGTGATCTGGAAGGTCCCTTCAACTCAATTAACTGTGTGTCTCTATAGTTCAAAGTTCAACACTCCTTATTCTGCCAGTGGAAAGCTGGAAGGAAATTCCCATCTGGGTATTGGATACTTCAATCTACATTCCTTGATGGCCTCAAGAAATGCTCAAGAAGTTCATGACAATTTATCTGATCATTCTTGAATCATTTGGGTTTCTCTGTGCAGCCTGCCAATTCAAAGATGAAAAATGCCTGAAACAGCTTTTTTGAAATCCATTGTGTGATTTCCTGAATAATATCCCTGGTTCTATTTTATTCCTTTCATCGAGTGAACAGAGAGACAGTCGGGCAACACTATAAATAGATAATGTCATCCCACATTTTGGAACACCCAAGCTCTTTAACAAGATTTAGATTTTCTCACCCAACTTTAGGCATTTAACTGAGAGGTTTAATTCAGGGCAATCATCACCTTATCTTTCCTCTGTAGACATGGCAAAAGATCGATGTCCCCAGGGGTAATTCTGGCCAGATTACAGTAGGAATCTCTTTACTTCCTTAACTTGAGAAAATGTCTGTTTGGATCTTATTCTCCAGAGCTCAGACAGTTAAGCCAAGGTGAGATGAGTAGCAAGAGGATTAACGAATAAAAATGTGCCTTGACTATAGTTTTGCTTAAGTCACATTAAGAGTATACAATGACTCAAAATGTTCCAAATTCCATTCAATTCAGATAAATTAATCTGTTTTTATCCTGACATGAGCTTTTTTTATTCCTGTTCTCGATACTCTCTTTTTAGCAGAGGGACTGTAACTGCATTGGCTAAGAAGAGTGCAGGTTAAACACAGGCTGCTGGGTTTCATTCTTCATAGCCATTATATTTAACTTGATTAAACCATCACCAACAAATCACATGAGGAGAAACACAGAGCCATAAAATGATTTGGGTTGGAAGATACATCAAAAACCATCTTGTTCCAGCCCCCTGCCATGGGCAGGGACACTTTCCACTAGAAAGTGCTCAGAGGAGTACAATAAATGTGGGCAGGTGTCTTATGGTCCTGTGATCCCACTTAAACAACACGAGAAATTAGACTGAAATAAATTTAGTATTGTATAAAAATACGTTTTAATTATGTCTCTGTTAGAAAAAGTATTCTAGCTATGAAGTATTTATGTATTCTGAATAATTTTTCCATTTTTGCTTTCCACTTTTTTAAGCACTGTGCCATTTTTTTTAATGTAAATAGGAACACTTTAAAAAAAATGTTTTAGAAGAATAAATACATAAACATCCATGAGTGTTCCAAATCAATCATGAGTATTTCAGAGATATGACAGCACTGGGGCTTTGTAGAATGCAGCTCACTGATACCAGCTGCATTGCCATGTGAAAAAGCAATATTCACACTTCTGATTTATCTAGTGATAATTCAAATTATCTCACTTTAACAGGGTCCTGATCTGTTAAAAACCTATGCAAAAACATGAATCAAATACCAGTTATCCTGATACAAAAGAATTTGATTTCATCTATCGCACAGGAGATCAGGATCTTGCTTAGGCTCAGAATCACATTGAAGTTTACATTATATTACTGAGCAGAACATCTCAGACCATCTGCAGGCAGATATATTCTGCTAAATCCAGGAACTTGAAAGTCCTTAAATGTAAGCAATAGTATAAAAACATGCTTATATTACATTAGTATGTACATGTGATGTATTTATATTCCATACACATTTTGACTATCCAGTTTATTAAGCCAATAAAATAGTGCCTATGGTAGTGCAAATTTTTATAGCTGTGTTTTCTCACTATGCAAACTAATTTCATATCCATACATCAGTAGCAACTTAACAGGACCCAGGACACAAAAACTATGAGTGGACTAAAGACACCTTAAGAACCCACAAACCAACAATCAGAAAAGCCTTTTAGCTGTAAGTCAGCAGACTTTTATGTCAAGCTTGGCTGACTAATTATTGCTTATAATTTGCATTAGGATTAATTAACTAATTAGAGAGGAATGTCTGAAGGCAAAGTTATGGCTCTGCTTGTCAAGCTGAGGACTTTAATTATTCTGATATTTTTAATTATAATCAGCTGCTGAATGAATATTACATTGTCAGCTACTATAGCTGGAGCTGCAGTGGGTCAGGGTGCTGAAGGAATTGTGGGCATGGTACCACCACTTCACCTGGAACCATGGAAAGGTAATGCCAACTAGGCAAATATAATAGGAAAGCCTTCTGGCCTCAGAACTCATTAAAAACCTCTACACAGCACTATGCAAACTGTGGCACTCCAGGGTTATGTATCCTTTTAAGAGTAAGGGAGCAACTTTTCCTTGGGAACGTTCCTGAGCCTATAATCTTTTTTTGTTTAAATGTCTTGGTAAGTCAGAATTGTTTCTTGATCCCTAGACCCACATAGCTTGATGGGTATTGCTTTGGTAAACTTAATGTACAAGGGACAGTAAAAATAACATAGCCCAGACCTGGTACAGATAAAAAAGCTCTTTTTTCTACACTCATGTTTCTGGTATGATTTAGGTGGTTTTTTAAGGCATGCTGAACTATCTTAGTCCAAGTGCTGAGAACATCAATATCAAAGTTTGGACCTAAACCAGGTGACAGGACTGCACCTTTTGACATTTAAAGGCTTAAATTTCAGTAAAGAAACAACCAGAGGAGCCATGGTGAAATCTGCTCCAGCCCTTAGTTAATCTATTCCTCCAAGTTCCCATTTGTAAATGTGAGTGTTGAAGCAGAGACTGTGAGATTCCTGCTGAGGAGAGGATTTGGGGAACCTCAGGATGTCCCTATTTCAATCACAGAACAGTTTCAGTGCTGCAAGGAGGGGATGCCCTGTCCATTGCAGAACAGCATCATTTCTGAGACACAACATATCTGATTTGTTAGCCAAGACTTCTGTGATATCTTGGCTTAAGGGCTTGATCTCACAACCCTGTCAGGAATAAGTTTGTTCAGCAATTCACTGAGGCCACTCCTCTCCTGTGCCTTTCGATGATAACCATCACCATGGCATATGGACACTTCATTATCCTCAGCAGATATGATCTCACAGCCCCTGTGTCAATACTCACATTTTAAAAATGGGAACTGGGGAGTAGATTAACTAAAGGCTGGAGTAGACTTCAGTATAACTCTTCTGATTATTGCTTTGCCTAATGTTAAGCCCTTAAACATCAAAAGATGAAATCCTGTCACCTGGTTAAGGTCCAAACTTGGGTGCTGATATTTTCAGCACTTGGACAACGATGGTTCAGTATGTTTTAAATAATCTCTTAAATTCTCTGTACTACTTCTAAAATTTTTGGTATGCCTAATGCTAATGTTTTCCTATTCTTATTGACTAGGTAGATTTACAGGGCAGTGTAACCTGACTTTCTTCTGCCAAGAGTATAAGGACTCAGTATAGAAGACCAAATGTTTTGGGATGCAATTCATCCCCCTGAAGGGTTACAAATATTATTATTTCCTGTTTCTGTAAGGATGAAGTGTGAGATCAAAATTCAGGGTGCTAAACAACCTGATGTGGATTAAACTCATCTTTCAGCCACTGAGTATTTTGGTTGCCTGTCCATCCAATATCTTCTCTTCGGTACTTGAGGAGGGGAGAACACAAAATCTACTGAATATATAAGAAAAAGGTTAGAGGAAGGCTAATTCAGGCTTGTAGTTAGGGTGTTCAGCTGAGAAGGGGTCACAAGTCTGAAAAAAAAAAAGTCTTCAAAATGCATGAGTTTGTTACTTTAGGTGTTCAGGGATCAGGAAACCAACATAGTCCTGGAGACAAGACCTTGGAGTACTTCACACTTCCCTTAACTGAATATAATAAAAGCAGTGATTGAACTTTCAATAGAACTGAAATTTAAGTTTGTTTAGGATTAGGCAGTTCTAAAAAATAAGCAAACCCTGCAATTGCCAAGGCAATAAAGACTTTTGGCCTGCAACCTAATTCATCAAAACTTGAAGGTGAATGAGTCTCACACCAATCTCTTTTTGCCAAGTCTTCTCAATTCCTTCTGTTCAACGAGGAATGAGTTCCCCAGAGTGCAAGGAGTCTCACCCAAGTTCCAAATATGATAAGGATGTGTAGAGAAGTCTCCACTGGCTACAGAGAGACTCTGGGACAATTTCATCCCAATCTGAGAGAGTTCAGTTAGATGGGATGAACCTAGGTGCACATATAAACCCAATTAAGATTTAAAAACTGCATAATTCTGTTGATTTAACTGCTTGTCCTAATTTGTGGGGGGAGGAGTCACCCGACTTAACATTAACCACACATCCTACCTTCTCTTCACAGACAATAGAAAAATTTCCTTCTACTTCACTCATATCGTACTACAAAAAATTCCTGAAAAAGCACAAAAGGATCACACCTAATATCTGTGAAGTGGAAGAGGTAAAAAAAAGAAAATGTCCCAGATTTTTCAGTTAGGAGATAATTTGAGAGCTGCAAATTGCATAAAACAGAAAATTCCTGTAAGAAAAGAGATGCCAGTAGATGAGGTTTAGATAGACACCTCTTAGGAATGTTGAAGCCCAAGGTCACAAATCACCAGTGAATGCACAGAATCTGAGTTTATTTGTGAATTTTATTTTCAGGGATGTTCTGAACAAAAGTTCAGTGAAGTAATTCCAGATTTTGGATGCAAAATACGTAGAATACAATGCTGAATCTCAAATGCAGATCTCCAAATGTCCCATTATAAACCTTCAGGAGGTTAAAGTCTTGAATTGAAGTCTCAGAAAAGGAATTTCTAAGGCTTCTTAAATCCCAGAGTAAGTATTTATAGACCATATTAATTAAATAATCCCTCATTTTCCCATGTGTTTGTAGGACCCTGCCTTAAAAAACAGACAAACAAACAACAGATAAAACAATAAAAAACAACCCAGGAATTGCTTCGGATGAGCACAGAACATAAAAGTGAACAAAACCTGCTGGACAAACCTCTTCTCCTTCACTGTATCTATTAAATAGCTTCAAAAGGAAAAATAAACAAAATGTTCTTCCTGATCACCTTGTGGATTTACAAAAAATGATCCCACAAATAGTCATCCATTTTAACTCTTCAGTGCACAAATTGTCACTTCACACTTTTATTTGACCCAATATTGCTCTCAGTTCCTGCCAGTGGGAATTTTTGGGGAGAATAGCAGTTTTCCAACATTATGCAATTCCCAAGTGAAAATACTTTGACTGTGCTGTTTTTTGTAACCCTCCATGTTTAGGTAGGGGTCTTGTGTGCCCCAGCAAAGAGGGAAGTAGAGGGAAGGGAAACCAAGGAAGGTAGATTGCCATGGGATCATGTATTTGTCCATTAGCTTGTGATAAGACAACAAAACTCAAGGTTTTCCACTTTCTTTGGAAGCTTTGAATAATCCCTTGTGAAGAAAAAAATTACTCATATAGGACTCTCCTCAATTATCATAAACAAACAAATGTACTAAAAAATATAAAAATAAAAATCCATAATATCAAATACTACAAATGTGTAACATTTCTATGTATTTCCTAATTAAATAAAGAAGATATTAGTACCATTTGTGGATCTGTGCTCTTCTCTCAACACTAATAAAAGAATTGTGTGTTTGCTCTGAAACAGCATATTTCTATTTAGGAAATTAAGGGATAACATCATGCTGGCAAGATATTTACTCAGAGCATACCTCCAAAAAGCAGAATATGTTATAGTCCAAATGTATGCACATGTTTAAAAAGTTAATGTTTTAAGCTTTCTGCCTTCTAGCCAAGTATATCTAATCTAATTAGTGCTTTCCAGCCAAACATGGCCATAAGCAGGCCCAGAGTACTCTGACGACTCTTTAAAAGACACTGCTCACCTCAGGCCTTTCCTGCTCCTCAGTCTACCCAAAAATTTTGAATGTACCTTGCAAAATGCGACTTAGTTTTGTGAGTTTGTCACTGTTTAACTCCGTGAAGCTACAAGTGAATTTAAAATGTCCAGGCTCAATCTCCTCTCTCGTGTGTGAATTGTTCTATACCAAGGTGAGCAAACAGATCATCAGGTATCTGCCATGAGAGCAATCCAAAATATTTGATAGCATTTGCACACTGATTTAGTGGGAGATGTTGCTACCTGTGGCACAGGATTGGAACAAGATGACTTTAAGGTCCCTTCCAAGTCAAACTATTCTGTGATTCTATGAAAACCTCAAAGGTGCACACCAGCCAGTCCTTGAAAACATTTCTGTTCTGGGTATGAAAAAATTATTATGAAATAGAAAAAACAGTAGAAATTAAATCGAAAAAACAGAGTGTAGACATTCATGACTTAGAAAAGAATATGAAGAAATTGTTGGAAAAAAGTGGAGTTCACCTAATATAAGTAGATAATTGACCCTTTCAGATATCAATTTGTGATAGTGGGTAGCACACCAAGAGTTCCAATAGACTGCACAGATTGACCTGCCCATAGATCATTATCTATGCTGCAAACAAATGCAGATCTTTGGAGCAGGACCCTTCTTTATCCACATTGTTGAGACCAACTTTTAGTTGGTTCTAAAAGGTGAGGCGAAGTAAATGACTGGCCACGTGTCCCTTAAATGCACACAGAATCACAAAAAGGGTAGAAGGCACAGCAATGGTTCATCTGATCCCACCTCCCTCCTCAGGCAGGGTCATCCCAGAGCTCAGGGCACGTGATTGTTTCCAGACAGTTCTGGAATATCTCCAGTGAGATACTCCAGTGAGGAGACTCCAATCCCTCTCTGGACAATCTGTTCAGTGCTTGGTCACTGCTAAGGGAAGTTCTTCCTCCTGTCCAGTTGGAACTTGCTGGGATCAGTCCCTGCCCGTTCCTCTGGTGCCATTGCTGGGCCCCTGGAGCAGAGCCTGGGCCCTGCTCTGAGCCCTCCCTGCACACGGGGACACACAGGGACACACAGGGACACTCAGGGACACCCAGGGACACACAGGGACACACAGGGACACCCAGAGATACACAGGGACACCCAGGGACACACAGGGACACCCAGGGACACCCAGGGACACCCAGGGATGAGGTTCCCTCTCAGGATCTCCTCTCGAGGCTGCACAGCCCCAGCTCCCTCAGCCTTTCCTGGGCAGGGAGATGCTCCAGTCCCTTCTTCATCTTTGTAACCTCTGCTGGACTCACTCCAGGAGCTCCATGACTCCCTTGTACTCGGGAGCTCAGAACTCACTTAAAAGAAACTTGTTTTTTCCTTCTCTGAACTTCTCAGAAACATAAAACATCAATACAGAAAAAGGAAGAGCATCATAGTTCTGCAGCTACAAAGAAAAACATTCTTTGGTAGTTTGAAATTTGTTATATTGACTTTTTCCATAGCTTTGGGAAATAAAAGTAAAATATTTAGTTAAGAGAAACAAAATACTTTGTAGACTTACTCCAAAAGGACTTAGGGGCAAGAGAAGGCCTCCACTATTGTCACTTTTTGTGATCCAGATTGTACTACAGAGGAAAAAAAATCCTTTCAATCTAAGGAATATACAATTGTTTTCAGTGTTTTCTGATTTGTGGTGGGGAGAGGGCAGGAAGAGAGAGGGGAGGAGTTATTATCTATAGAATTTTACCTTTCCTTCAGCTTCTAAAGAAGTTTACATAAATCTATAAATGTATATAATAAATGAATAATGTAAAGATCACCAAACGGAGCTGATTTCTGCCAAGGGCCAAAGAAACTTGTATGGATTCATTCTGGAATCATCAGGGATTTGTTGCCTTGTTGCATTTGATCGTTGGAGTCAATGACACAGGAGGGTTCCTTCCAACACAGGGCATTTCCTGATTCTATAAATCTACACATTTTGAATGTTGGTCAGTTTTGGGATCCATGTGTTGTTTCAAAGCGCAAATTTTGAATTTTTATGAGAATTTTATTTGCCAAGAGCCAATCTATACATCTGAAAAATTAAATAGAAAATCATATCAGGACTTTTGTCTGTGAATTTGCTGAGGAAGAGAGCCAGGAAAAAAAAATCAGGAAAGAGGTCAGAAAATAATAGTGGGCACAATTTCAACCAAATATAATGAATCTTGAAATCAGATAACCTTTCATAAGACATTTCTCCTTTATGAACGTCCTCAATTTAAGGATCAATATCATATTTGTATAAATCATACCTTCAAAATTAGTGTTTTTCTTTAGCTGTTAATATCTACTCTGAGGCTTTCGTTCTGTCATCCAAAAACTTAACTTGAGTATGTGAAATCAATAAGAGAAACAAAATTATTAATGGATATTATTACTTTTCATTCTTGCTTCCCATTTGATCAGCAAATGTCTAAAATTGGAAGTGAAGCAGTTGTTAGGACCATCATTTCAGTGCTTACAGGCTCCGGGCAGGAATCAGGTTCTCTTTTCCTTCTTGTTTCCAATCCACAATGTTTTGTCTTGCTCCATTTGTTTTGGTTTAAATAAGATGAAGAAGTAAGAAACATTTTTCCACGCATAATCAGATAAACATCAGAATATCAATGCTCCATAGAACCACTTCACTTTTTAATTGGCGTTTTCTATGCTTTTTGTTTTTTCTTTTTCCAACAAGTTGTGCCTTAGCTGAAACTGTTTTTCACTGCATTGATAACACTTTGATGTCTGTGGCTGTATTGGATCTTCAAATTTCCTAGGAAGTTTAAAAAAACTGCAAAATGTTATTTAATAAATTAAAAAGTCATATGGATCTATTTTGAATTGAATTCAAAGACATTTTATCCTGACAAAATTGTCTTTGAATCCAGCAATAAACATGTTTTCAATAGTTTTTCCACATTTTCAAGAAGAATAAAAAAGATTTAAAAAAACTATCTTAATAAACACTCAAGGAGGAGAGATCTCTATTAGGGAAAAAGAAAACTGTAGAATTAAAAAATCACAGAATGGTTTGGGGTAGGAAAGATCTTAAACTCCATCCTGTTCCAGATCTCTTGCAATGGGCAGGGACAACTTCCACTATCCCAAGTTGCTCCAAGCCCTGTCCAAGCTGGCCTTGAACATTCCTAGAGATGGGGCAGCCACAACTTCTCTGGGAAATCTGTGCCAGGATCTCACCCTCCTCACAGGGAAGAATTCCTCCCAACATGTACAAGTGGAGCTTACATGTATTTTTTAAAAGAAAGTTGAATATTTTTCACTCTCCAAAAGAAAGAACTCAGTAAAATAAAGAGGATTTTCAAGAGATCAATCAAGAGATCTCAGTGCTTGATTTTTCAGTTTATATCAGTTTTATGAGGGAAAGAATCTCACCTTACTCAATGAAGAAAGCTGCAGAATTAACCAATGAACACTGATCTGTTTCCTGGCAATTTCACAGAATCATTAATGTTGGACAATATCTCCATGGCCATCAAGCTCAACTTTTGAAAAGGATATCAAGAGATCCATGTGTATGGACAGAGGAGGATCCATTGCATTCTGGGTTAAAAAACAGTAAATTATTAAGAACTGTGTTGTGGGACATTCTGGTTACTAGGCTGGGTGATACTAAGGGAGAAGGAAAAGAAGAAATCCAGATGTGTCCAGGGTTAGAAAACAGACAAGTGAGAAGGGGTTGATGTACAAGTCAAGGGTATAAATTTATTTCCACAGATACCCTGGGGTCACCACACCAATCTTCCCCTGGTACTTTGATTCACTCACACCAGGTAATCACCACCTCCTTCTCACTAGGCTGCTTATTTTTCATTGCTGATGGAGGCCACTAATTGCAATATTCTCACAACTTCAGTGGGCTGCTGTCAAACAGAACCAGTGAGAAAGAAGCCATGGGGAGCCTGCAGGCAATGCCATCCTCACAACGAGTCTCTCCCATCACCAGGCGCTCTGGCACTCTTACAGTCCCTAAAAATTAAAACCTACAAAATTAATCATTTCCCATAGATAGCTAGATAAATCCTTGCCTGCAAGATCTGTGTGCTGGGGGTGTTCCTTAATGCCATATAAATGCTTAGCCATGGGCTAGCCTGGGTAATCACGCCTAAACTCTGCCCTGGAGGCAACCATCCCTGGCACTGATGAGCCACTGGAAGGAGCATGTTGTGTGTTTAGATTAAATATAACTTGCAGACCTTTTCCCTGGAATTATCTGCTCTGAGACTTAGTGTTTGGGTCTATTTCTGTTTTATTCAAATTGAAAAATAAGATCTGTTATCCACCATAGGTGCTCTTATACTGAATAGACCATTGGTATAAAAAAGAAATTAGATTTCTGGCACTGGTAATTATAAACCTTTTCCAAAAAATTTTGAGCCAGCTCACATTCCTCAGGCTGTATAATGAATTATATTTTGTGGTGTGCTGGCAAGGACCTTGGGATATTTTTCACCTTCTTTTATTGCACTGAAAAAAACATCAGGCAGACATTTGCTGCACAAAGGATTTCCTGGGCAGTGATATTGGGGGACTATTAATTCCTCTCATCTTCAAAGATACTTCCAATGCATTTTGATTTTCTTTTAGGAAAGTGCAACTAAACAAGAGAGAACATATTTTATGTGACTTTTGCCCTGGATTCTCAGAGAAGGGATTCTATCCTATAGGATATCTATATAGGATACAGAATAGCCATTAAAGAACTAATTTTATATTTTCCTCTCTTCAAGCATTCGATACAAAGGAAACCCTTAAAAATTCTCTCCTCTCATATTCTTTGCCCAGATGAAAATTCCCTGCACTTTTGTCCATGTAAACACAGAATTAGTCTCCTGCAAGTTTAGGTGGTGGCAGTTCCTGAACACAGTCATATTTTGCAGATAACAGGATTAGCTTGGATGTGGGTAATAAGTTGGTGAATCTCCCCCTGGCCATTTCTCAACACTGTGAGAGCACTAATCCTTTATGCTTTGATGTCTTCTAGTTTTCCATCAGGTGCAGCTCAGCACTTTTGTCCTGGGGCAGTCAGAGCTCTTATAAGATCTCATAGTGTCCTCATTAGCTGCGCCTATTTACCCAGCCAGCCTGTTGAACCCAATTTATAGTTTATGTGATTAATTCCCAAAGTACAGTAAACCCTAGCTTTAAGGCTCTCTATTATATGACTGCATCTCATATAAGGGCAAACACTAGCTACTGCTCTTTTGTTATATGGCTTCACTATGTATAAAACTGCAATAATTTTGCTCTCGACCATGCTTTAAACGTCATTATATGTATGTTCTTTCAGACATACAGCCTATAAAAATGTTGTAAGTTGGATCATAAAGAAACATTCATGCACCAGAGTAATTTTTAGTTGTTTTCTGGTTTTGTTTTAAAAATCCGTGTCTTTACCATTTTATATTAAAATTATTGATACTGTTGAATAAGTCCCATAATTTAGAACTGTTTACCCATGGAATTGCAGGTGACAAAGGCTTAGCAGTCAAAGTAGTAGCCTATAACCACTGGCACAGTTTTCTTTCTTAAACATGAGGGGTTTGTAGATAAAAGACTTACGTTGTGAATTTTTATGCAGTCATTTAAGTCAACTGATGACATCTGTCAGCTCTGCTATATTTCCTCCTATTGGGATATGAACTATGTGAGTTGGATCTCTGGTAATTTGCATGTGAAAGAACATTGTAGCTTTTTTTAAAATAGATGATCATTTCCAGCTCACTGTCTTCATGGGTTCATAGGGAGAGGCATCCTACAGGTCCTTTTTTACAATTTTTTGTGGGTTAGTTTAAAAAAAACCCAAACCCACAGCTCCTCGGTAGTCTCAGTTACACTGGATGATCCCCATCACAGAAGCTAAACACAAAACCAGAAAATTTCAAAATATTTTGGCTAAGACTCTCTTAGTGCTGAGCAAGGAGGAAAAGAGAAAAGCTCTGTTGAAGGGGAGCATCCAGTGGGAGCACAGGTAACCAAAGTTTTTTGTCTAAACAAAGAGATTCAACTTGCCATGCAAAGACTACATCAGAAAGTTATGACACCTACCAAAAAATACTACAAATATCAGAAGGCCAAATTGTTATTTAAAACACCTTGTACAAATGGAAAACATCTATCTCTGGCCACTGGAAAGCTCATTTTTGTTTTAAATGAGGTTTGTTTTGTTCGGTAGTCTTATTCTTGTCTGATAACTGGCATGAGATTCCAACTGGCCACAAAATATCCTTCTTTCCTGGAAACCCCAGGGAAGGTTGGCTGGAGCTCTGTGACCTTCCCTGAAGCCACTTAATCAATGCACCTTGACTTGAACTTGACCTGCAGTGATGAACCACCTGGAAGGGCAAGAGAATTATTTAAACCTGAAGCCCTTTTGGCCATTGGTATTTCCAATGAGACCAATCTACACTGATGCCTATCTACAAAGATCTGGTTCGGGACATCCAACATGGATGTGCTCCACAGATTTATTCGTATGTAAAACTTGATAGTTAATATTTATTTATACACATTAGTTAGGTGCACATGGATATATATATAAATATACATAAAATGAAACAAAACAAGATATATTAAAGCATTTCATAGGAGTATAAAGGCTTTATGTCTCACTTTTCCCCAATTCACTTTGTTTCTGGAAAAGAAGCAGAGGGAATTCCCTTTGACTGAGCATTAGGCTCAAGATGGAATCATTTGGCTACAAGAAGTTTCCATAGAAAAATAATTGATCAGTGTTCTGGCATATCAGTGAGGCAATTTCTGATTTTTTAATTAAATTTAATTTAAGCTTTATTGAGCATAAATTTAAGCTTATTTCAAGAGAGATTTTTGATGAAAATGATGTTTTCAGGTCTTGGTCAGATGTCTTGGATGTGGCCAAGCATGATGGGACAATGGCATGTGCTGAATGTTTCAGCTGTTCCTGCTCATTGAGTCTGCCATGCCCTAGAACCTTTTGACTCATAGATTGCTTGTGTGCATTTATTTCTGCACAGAGTTGTGGAGAGAATCTGTTTCCTCTTGAAATCTTTGCAACATTTTTTTTAAAATATAGAAAAAACAGTTTCACATAATTGCATTTCTGTATATCATTTTTATAAACAGAAAAATTTAATTATAAGTGACATAAATATATTTGAAACATTTTATATATTTATAATTTCATAGGATAAGGCAGCGCACATCACTAAAGAGCAAACTATTCTATTAACATTTTGAACAAGCAGGAATAAAACAACCTGAATCAGGTCCCTGCTTCTCTGGCAGTAAAATGATATGGGTTAGTTTTTATTGTCCTAGTGACCTTATGCTAAGAAATTTATTTTTCCTTTATTGAGTTGAAATGCTTTATAGGACACAGGCAGGAAACTATGGCACTTGAGCTGTCTCAGTGTACATTAAGCTACTTTTTTGAGATACTGAATAATTGCCACTCAGAAATTGTGAACTCCAGCAGTTCTGAAGTTCAAAAGCTGACCTATCACAGCACTGCACAATAAGCATGTTTTCCTTCCTTCTCTAGTGTTGAGTTTTGCATTGACTACTCTGAAGGATACATCGTGTCTTGGAATATATTCAGCAAAATTAATAAGTCAAATAAAAGAAGCAGATAACCTTATCAGTATTTCCTTGTGTCGGATCGTAGACTGAGGAAATGAGCATTTGTATGAGCTTTTATAAAACTCTGTTTCTTCAATAATATTGCTGAGTATATAATGGGAAATGAAAAAAGGAGATTGCATATGTAATGGAAATTTTCTGATTTGTATTCAAAATGCATGTTCACAGATACTTTGTAATATTTACCCGTTCTAGTGAGCAGCACCTTGTTTCTCAATACTCTGTAAAAAAAATGACCCACAATGAGCTTTCAGTAAATTAATGATCCATAAATAAGAAATACGTTGCAGGGTTTTTTGCAAAAGTTTCAACTGATATTTTCAAGAATATGTAATAAATTTAAGGTTTTAAATATTTACCTAGGTATCATAGGGAGTGATTTATTTCTTTTTGCAGTAAGTGTCCTGTTGGTCCTGGTGATGTCAAAAAGTTCCCCCTGTGGGAATGGTGTCAAAGCACTGGTATGAAAAAATTATGTATTATTGCAATAAAACTCCTTGTAATCTTGGTACTATAGCTACTCACCTGCTACTCATAGCAGGTGCTATGAGTAGAAAATTTAATACAAAGGGCAGCGAAGATTATTGGTACAATAATAACAAAAGAAGAAAAGTGTTTCATATGTTTAGAATGGTTTTCACTCAATGATCTCTTGGGGCTTTATAAAGGAATTTGGATGACAACATCACTACCCCAAAAACCAGAAGTAGCAGCACCATTCTAGAACACACAATGAATTGTTTGGAACCAAGAATCAGGAAAATATTCTCCTGTCTGTACATCTCATGCTATTGCAGATTGCACCAATAAATCTGAGATGATAAACTAATGATTAATATTTGTTTCTTTGTGGGGAAAATCTTCAGGATAGCTTCCTCTTGGAAACATTATTTTTGCTACTATTTTTCATGTTCCTCCTGGAAATGTAAGATTCTGGTTTAAGCACTGGATCTCATGGTCCTTCTGAATTATGGTGTGTAATCTATGCTTACTTCTAATGATGGTTGAAAATCTACTTAAGACCAGCTCTTACTGTGGAGAGTAACCAAGCAGTAAAACTACCACATTTTTATTGTCTGGAGACAGTCTAAGTAGAGTTAAAGCACCACGGAGTATCCTGAGCTGGAAGGGACTGACAAGAATCATAAAATCCAGCTCCCGCTCCTTCCTGCACAGGAAAACTCCAAGAATCCCACCATGTTTCCTTGAAAGGAAAAGGCAGATCCCTCCCTCCTGAATCCACAGGGCAATTTTGATCTATATTTTCATTCTTTATTCAAGGAAACAATATATATTCTATTCCTTTCTTCTCCCTTTATTTTTTCTCTTTTCTAGCTTATTTTTCATGCAATAAAACCAATATTGCCTTTGTTAAGTGGTCAAGGTCTTATGTTAATGATGATAAATTGAATCTTCACCAGTGCCAGTTATTAGGGATCAAAAAGATTCTTTGGATCATAATCTTTAGTTATGAAATATATTTTGAGCGCTCATCCGAATCTATTTGCACATTCTGACAAGTTTCAAAAACCTCAGCTGTTCGAGGACAATCTCCATTTCAATTCTTTCCAAAGCAATTGCCTTTGTTTATGGCCTACATGGCCTCACAACCAATGGAAGGGATGATGCAATGTTCTCCAAGTCACACCTCTTCCTTTTTCCCACATTCTTGCTCCTTGACATGGAGAAAATCATATTAAAAAATCCTTATGGCTTGCTATGACAATTGAGGGCCAGATCCTATCAGCTTAATTTGCTCAGGGAACGTTCACTGAGTCCATTGGCTGAGGCAGGTGCTATTTCCTATGTTCAGGTTTCATGTCTGGACTTTTTTCCCCTATCAGTGGAAACCTACAAAAGAACATTTAATTTTTATGAATAAGTAGGCTGTGAATATGCACAGACAAGTACACTTCTACTCTGCAGAAAGCCTCTTTCATGGGATTACTGAGGAGGTAAGAGTTTATTCAGTATAAAAAATAAGGGTTATAGAATTTGGATAGGGTACAAGTAATATCCAATAATTTCCCAAAGTATTTCATATATATATTTCTTACTTTTATCTGTTTACTTCCCCAGGGCAAATGTATTGTGACTATTCCAGTTTGCATTATCCCTGACAACATGCAGGAGGATAAAAATGGTGGAGCTTTGCATCTCTTGCACATGCATGTTTTGATCAGTCCAAGTCAGGTTAATAAAATTCTGAGCTGTCTCATCACATGCATAGATACAAACTAATACGATGGAATAAAGAGAGAGAAGCTGACAGGGAAATGGAAATGGAAGGCTCTAAAAATATTTTAGTGCACTGAGATGGCTTTGGGAGGAGAGCAGGGATGAACTGAGCAGTGGGTGTTGAAAGTGACAGCTCCAGTGCTGTAAGGAGCAGCATCAGCTCATGCAGCATCAGCCACTTTTCAGTCACCTTCATGATACCCATGATGATGATTTTTGTTCCTAGAGGGTGGACGGCTAATCTGTCCTATCTATTGTGGATGGTTCCTATAAATGATTTCAGCAGTTTCTGTGATGACTCATAATACATAGAATAACAACAGAATTCTATTCAAATTTCTGTTTAGGTTTTGGTTAAAAAGCTGTCTGTGTGAAATTAAAAAGTCACTGTCTACAAGTTTGGTAGAATGACCAGGACCATGCTGTCTTTTCCTGCCAAGCAGCTTTCCCATCATTCCCCAGTGTGCACTAGTGCATGGAGCAATTCCTTTCTGCTTCCAAGGATTTGATATTTTCCTTTCCTGGACTCCAGCACATCCCTATTGGCCATTTCTTCAGCTTGTTGAAGTTCCCTGAATGACAGCACAACCACTTTGTGTATCAAGGACTCCTTGCAATTTTGTACCACTTGCAGACTTGCATCCATTCATCGTTCTAGTGACTGAAAATGATTAACAGCCTTGGCCCAGCAGTGACCCCTTGGGTGCTGTGACAGGCTCCTCCTGGACTTCGTGCTGCCAGTCATGAGCCCCTGAGGCTGGGAGATCAACTCACTTTCAATCCACCTCACTGGTCACTTATCCATTTTATTCTTTATCTACTTGTCTATGGTGGTTTTGTCAGACCATGGAAAGCCTTTTCAAAGGTAAAATGAACAATACCCACTGCTGCCTCCTTGTCCTATTAATTTCAGTGCAGACAGCTATCCAGTTGAGGAGGAATGTTTTTCCCTACATAAGTCTGTGTTCCCTACACCTTATTGTCCTTCATCCATGTGGAAGAGGTTTCCAGGCTGAGTTGTTCCATCACCCTTGCTGGCTGATCAATCTGTGTTTTCCTAGATCCTCATTCAGGCCCCTTCTGGAAGATAAGAGAGATTTGTTTTTTTCCAGTCCTCAGGGATCTCTGTCAGTGGCCACGACCTCTCAAAGGTGGTTGAGAATGACCACCCAGCTGCCTCAATACTCCTGGAACATCTCACCAGGTGTCCTGGGCTTGAATATATCCACTTCTGTACCAGTCCCCTGTGCTGGTCCTCTTCTACTGATGGTCAGTCTTCCTTGCTCCAGATTTTCCTTTTGGTTTCTGAGATTGCTGAAGGCAAATCTTACCAGCAAAAATCAAGGAAAATGTGGCATTTGTTTCTCAGCATTTTGTGTGTCATCTGTTACCAGATCCCCTGCCCCATTCAGCACCAAACCCACATTTTTCTTACCTTCATTCCCATAGAAGCCCTTCCTGATGACCCTTATGTGTTTAATGAGAACCCAGCTTCCATGTGAGTTCCTAACCCTGATCCCTGGGTGCTCTGACAGTGTCACTACATTCCTCCTGGGTGCCCATATATGCAAACTGTGACAACTATCATTTGTACCCTCCTGTTTTACTTATTTTCACAAATTCAGACCATATCAAGTCTATGAATATGAAACATTGTTTTTATCATGATTTATTAGGGTACTGACGTCATAAGCAGCCCTGGGCAAGAACTGGATATTTCACTTTACACAGTTAGTTCTTTTTGGTTCTTCCAAAATGGTTTTTCTATTAAGTGAAACTGTAAAAAATAATGTTATGAGGGCATCAAAAAAAAGCTATCATGGAAAAATTCTTTTATTTTGTCTTTCCTAAACTTAATATCCTTCCCCACAACATTGTTTGCTTTCTAGAAAGTAATTTCAAATAAAAGGATGGAAATATTCCATTCTGAGATTAGGGGGAAAAAAAATCAATGAAATTGTCAGTTTGAAAAAATCTTAATTTTGATGATAATGGAATTGCCTTTTTAATGTATATATATAACCAATTTCCAACCTGCAGTAAAAAATTACTTAAGAAGAAAGCCAAAGACCATAATAACTGTGTCCCAAACCATAATTTAACTAACAGCAGCAGACTCTTCTTCATGTCCTAATAAGCTTCTCTTTCTTTCATAAACATTTCAATCCCTTTGAAGAAAATTAGCAGTACAATACAAAAGCACAATGCAATCATTTACGTTCATATATACAGCTGTACAGGTATACAGTGATATAAGCATCAGTTTGCTAGGAACTCTAGTTATAAATATAGATATAGGTATATGTGTTGTCTTTTCTCTTTGAAAAAAAAAAGCATTTTTTGCAAAGTACAAAACCATTGTCCTCTAACCTAATTCCTGAAATACCGTGGAACGTAGTAGACGAGGTCTGTGCCTGTAGGGAGAATTTCTTTTCATCCCAACTTTCTGTGTCTTCCTAGGGCATGTCGTCTTCCACCTCAGAAACTTTGCCTGACTTTTCGAGTTTTCTCCTCCACGTTCAAGCTTAATCCATTTCTCATCTGCTCTACCCCCCTATGGCACTTGTGCTGCTTCCATCGCAGGCGTTCATAAGTCACAGTCTTTAAGCAACAGTTTTTCTCAGCCATGCCCATGCAACTGACATGTCCTGCTTGGGGGAGTATTTCCTTCTTGCATGCTTTATAACACACTTTCAGTGATTTTGCCATTTTGCAGCCTTTTGCCAAGTGCTCTGTCTTTTCCAGTTCTGTTACTTGCACCATTTGTCAGAGTGGCTCAAAACAAAGAAAGGACTTTTGGGGCCATCCCAGATTGTAATTACTGGTGCCAAGAGAGGCTGCTTCCTTATTTTTCTCAGTTCAAGCTTAATTTCATCTTTGTGAAAGGTGAATCAGGAGAAAAAGTGTATGTTTTGACATTTGTGTTTATTGAATTGTCCTACTGATTTCAGTTTAAGGATTCCACAGAATCCTGTTTTCCACAGAAGGGAACCAGAACACCCCTGAAATAAACTGCAGTAAATGGGAGACAGAAACTGTGGAATAGTCTGTGTTATAGGCCACATTCATGTATGAATATAAAGATCCAGTGGCTAAAAAGTTTTCATTTCCTATAAAAATGGGATGGGATGGGATGGGATGGGATGGGATGGGATGGGATGGGATGGGATGGGATGGGATGGATGGATAGAAAGAATAGAATAGAATAGAATAGAATAGAATAGAATAGAATAGAATAGAATAGAATAGAATAGAATAGAATAGAATAGAATAGAATAGAATAGAATAGAATAGAATAGAATAGAATAGAATAGAGCAGTCCAATTGGAATGGAAGCACAATGATCTTCTTGTCCACCATTTCTGTGTTGTTTCCTGGCCTTTGCTGGACTCATTTTGAATTCAGCTTTTGGAAACTTCAAGATATCAACATTTATTTCTGCATTATTATGCCCTGATAGGTCACATCAAGATAAAAGTGTTCCTACTTTTAGCTTCCTGTTGTGTCTTATCAGTGCTATTTGTAAATCTTAAAACATTGATACATCTTTCTTTCTAAAATACCAAATATGCTGCTTTTCTTGGCTGTGCATCAGTCATCTTAATTAAAAAAATCTTTAATTTTGAAAATATACCCATGGAAAACACAGATCAAGCTGATCTAAGATGCTAATGGCCTCGCCTATCTGCATACAGATACCTAAAGAAACCACTCTCAGGGATATGAGTAAATCACTTTAGAGAGATCTGTGGAGGTAGAGCTTTTTTTCTCTCTGAGCTCCACATGCAGCTGTTCCAGAACTCACTGCAGAATTTCCCATAGAAATAGAAGCTCACTTAAGGTCCCTTTTCTGTCTGAACCATTGTGTCTGAACATGCTCATCTCTTCCATTGCGTTTTGGAGTTGAGCAAATAACACAAGCTCCAAAGACCACTCAAATCTCCTTAGCCAGCATGGACAGGGTTTCTGTAAATTTTCTTCCAGGGAATAAATGACAGAACAAGAGAAATTGGACTCAAGTTGCACCAGGGGAGGTTTAGATTGGATGTTAGGGAAAATTTATTCACTCAAAGGGTTGTGAAACCCTGGCACAGGGTACTCATGGAAGTAGTGGAGTCATCACCTCTGTAGGAATTTAAAAGACATGAAGATGTTGCACTTGGGGACATGGGATAGCAGTGAACATTTCAATATTTAACATTGTTGAAGTTAATTCATGTTTGCTGACCATAAACTAAATTGTTTCACTGCAGTAATTTTCTCAGCAGCTCAGGTGTCACCCAATGGCAGGAGGGTGGAATTTAATTATCTTTAAGGTCCCTTCCAACCAAAACCATTTTGAGGTTCAAGGAATATGTAAAGTAAAGTTCAGTTGATGTCTTGATGAAGCTGCTTTTGATACTACACCCTGGAGAATATGACTTTCCATTGTCAAATCTGAGCAAAGAATGGTGAAGGAACCATCAACCAATGTTTTTGCAGTTCTTTGAAGCTGGAAAATGCTTCTCCATGCTTTTTCTTTTATTTTTTTTTTTCTCTCTGTATTCTGGCAGGCATTTAAATGGGACATTTTTACCCAAAGCGCTATTTTAGCCTTTTATTTTACACAGCTAAATTAAGCATTTTGTTCCGTTCTTTAAAAAATACTAATTAAAAGAATAAAAATGTCTGATTTGATTCCTAATATGCAGTGAAAGCTTAAGCTTGCTAATAATTACTACTTAGAGCTTCCTCTGACTCACAGTCAGTTGCAGAGGGCAAGTCAAAACAGCCTTGGATAAATAATTAAAACATTTAAAGATGTTAGGTTTATATTTTGATCCTAATCTTTAGCTAGTATAAATCTACCCAGCTCAATGGAGTGAATGCAGCTGCAGAAACTGAAGATTGAGTCTTATTTTCAGGGCTTCCTTAGGTCATAAATTAGCAGAGTTTCTATTTATTGATATTTCTACTTCCAGTTATTAATTTCTCATTGGATAATAATTTCTGAAGTATTTTTGAATGGGATTAAATGTAGATTAATATCCTTTAATTTCTGTACCTGTTATAGAGGTGAATTCAGGAAACACCGGAATTGACCTAATTGTACTTTTAGACATGGATTGGTCTCATATAACTTTGTCTGATGGACAAACATCCCGATCTGAGCTACACACCCTGGGTTCCTTTTAGGATCAGTGGTGCTGAAAAGATGCTTCAAAGATTTAACTCACCTTTCTCCTGACAAATATCTAAAATATCTCAGAGAATCTGAGTTCTAGAAGCTCTTGTTTCTGCCTATTGACTATTAATTAGAAAATATAGCTAATTTACACTTTATTATCAATTTTATTTTGTCTTAATAAAGGTGAGGTGACTTTTTTGCCATTGAACAAGCTTGTCACCAGAGTGCACTTGGCTTTACACAGGGCCTTTGCACAAAAGGGTGTAGCTTAAAGGAAACTTCACAGTTCACCAGAACAGTGAAACAGATGTAAAACTCTTCTCTGTGGTAGTAAATTCTTTGGCTACTCAGCAATCATGCTGCAATTTTCACCTTCTTCTCTTTGCTTACCTTCTTCCAAAGTTGTGTTTTCCTGTGTTTAGCCAAAATTAACATAGTTTTCTCCACATATATCAAGTACCTTGAATATGAATGAGGATTTCCTTAGCTTTGCTATGATAAAAGAATCTGTAGGGGCAATGGTCAAGTGAGTGGGTTATGGACCAAATTAGGACCAGTGACAGCATCATTCCACTATTCCATAATTATGTCCTCATCAACAGGAATACAGCAGTCTGGCAAGGGCCAGAAAATGGCCAGGACTCCCTGTTTTGCTTTGCCTGGAAGTCATGATTGGCCATTATTATTACTATTCAGGGGAAAGTGGATAAATGCCACTCATAGGAGCAACCTTTTTGGTAATCCCCACCATTTGAGTGGAAGCAGGATCAGGAAATTCAGATCTCCAGGGCTTTTTAATCTTCACCTTCCCTGCACTGCCAGAAAAAACCCAAGTCTTACAGAGGCAATATTCAGTTTTTCCCTGCAGTCCTCCGAGTGTTTGAGCTGCTCATGTTCTGACAGCCTTAAGGGGAAAGTATCAATGCCAAATGGAGCTGGTTTTGCTTTAGGGCTTTAGGACTCCACATACTCTTGTTGCTTAAATTGTGGCCTACGAGGAGCATTCAGGGCAAGAATAAAATGAGATAGGGCTGCTACGTTACTGGAAAATTGAGATTGCCTGGAGATAATGGGTTCTGGGGTCAGAGCAACGTGGTTTTTTGGCAATGAGCATTCTTCATTCAACACTTTGTACCTTTGCTACATAAAAGATACAAAATCAAAGGAGTTTAAGAATGAGGTCAACATAGTTTGGCCAATATAAATACAAGTTTAGCTGAAATACCGTGAACCTTTTGTGTTAGTTATGGTGTTTGCAATCATAGCATTTAGAGATAATCAAAAAGACAAATCTGCTTATTTTTTAAGCAAACACATATTTCACCCTTCCCAGATATCTCAGTTCTACCTAAGCAAGGTGATTGCACCATTTTTTAATAGCTCTTGTCAAAAGGGATAAAATCTAGCAAAACACATCTGGATTTAAATCCAGATGTCTACGTTAGCCTAGCATACAACCAAAGTTATATGAGATAGATCCACATCAGAAAACAGAGTTTTATCTACTCTGGCATGACCTGAATTCATCTGTGATGCAGATACAGCATTGAAAATGTATAATGGGGAGATTACGCTCACATTTACCAATTCTTACAAAGAAAATTCTATCCATTCATCCTCTGAAAATATCCTCAGTGGGAACTCAGAGGAATTCAATGTCAATCTTCTCAAAGCAGAATTGTAAACACAAAGGCTCTGAAATTTTCAGAATTACAGACTCAGCAATCTCCATTTTGTGAAAAACTCTCAGACGTGGTGTTCTTCACATCTCAGTGTCTGTGATACGTACTACATATGTACATAGGTACTATTACCTGAATTATGTTAAGGATCAGAACTAGACAGTGATCCACAGAATCATAAAATCATAGAATGGATTGGGATGGAATGGACTTTAGAGCTTATTTACTTCCAACCCCCTACCATGGACAGGGACACAAAGAACTCTGAGTTTCTCTGTAGCCCCCCATATAATTACCAGCTGTCTAAGCTTGCATTACAGCCACAGAGATCTCATTAATATTTAAACCAAAGATGACCAGAAAGTGGTTCAGCTTACTCTTAAGCAAACTCTTCAGTTTGGACAACTGAATCTCTGCTTCTGGACCCAAAGTATTGCACTGGTGGGATTTCTACTGGGTATTGTGAAAGCTTCAGGGGCACAACCCTCTTGTCTGAATGTTGGCATCTAGATTTTAGATGAGGATAATGGCCATGACACAGGGCCAAAGGACAACTGGCAGGTGGAACACAGACATGAATATCCCAAAAGCACTGAACACTGATTCAGCATCTGAATCATAGGTCTGTATTTAGAGGCAGCCAAGCTATAGATGTTTATTCCTCCTGTTGTCACTTTAACCACTCAGAGAAGAGACCCAGTTACCTACAAAGAAAAGACAGAAAAAACGTCTTTAGAAAAGACTAATAAAGACATAATAACTGTATTCAAACATCTAGAAACTAGAGATTCACTATATTCAATGAGTATGGGAGAAATAATTCTGAATAAAAACTTCAGTGGAGACACCTCTTTAATGAAATGGATTATTGTAAAAACAGAGCACCTGGAAAAGCTGTGGTGTGCCCATGCCTGGAAGCTTTAGTGAACAGGTAGAGGACATGGACTGGGATTCCTCCTGAGGTCTCTTCTAGCCCCACTTCTAATGATTTTATGACTGTATTTTTCTGTGCTGGGGAATTGGAAAATGATCTCTCTGGGTGGAAATGGACTTACCCCCATCACACAGGCCTCCTGACACTGCCAACAGAATTTTAAATGAGGAGCTAGACAGTCTGTAGCTCTTTAATAGGGCTTTGCTGCCAAGGGGCCCAACATATTTCCCATAATGAGGCAAGGGTAGGAGGAGAGAAGAGGGAAATTCCTCCATTCTTTATATTTCCATAGTATTTTGTAATTAATTTGATGCTTTTACAGAAAATTAATTGGTTTTTGATAATGAAATAGAGAGAACTAACCAGACACTAGCAAATTAAAAAAAAAATTAAAAAATCACAGCCTAATGGGCCCCCACATCAGACTGATAATGCTGTCTCCCTCAGGTGCTTAAGGGAAAAATAGCCCAAGAGGAGACACTGTGAAAGTCCCTGTCAATTGAAGGGTTAATCCGCCTTCCTTCCCCACTCCCCTGCTCCCTCACAACTGAAGCTAAGCAGATTAATTAAAACTTAAAAGGATTCTGATTTAGTTACAAGTAAGAAAGTGAAGTGCTTCAGCTTCATGCCTATAATTCACCATTGCAGAGTAACACTTGGACAGGCCGAGCTGTAATTACCTCGTGATGTACTGTGTTCCCTGCAATTCCTCACAAAACCTCCCTTTTAGGTTTTTCCCTGCCTTACCTCCTCTTGCCTCTCAACCCTCCCTGGCTGAAGGCATTTACAAGTGGTAAATATTAATTGTCAGGGAGATGACAGCTGTGGGTCAAGCAGGGGCTGATGGATCAGCTCCATAAATCCAACAGGTATCTTCTCCACTTCATCTGTCATCCCCTGGTGAAACAGAAAGCCATTCTAGAATATTTCTACTTAATATTTCATTTTTTTTCCTCAATATATTACCAGAAGAAAAGCAGTAAGAGAAGGAAAGAAAAGAGAATCACAGTCATGAATATCTTCCCATTTTCCACAAAGTACTACGAAGCAGAGCAAGTTAATTTTCCACACACAGCAGTTAAATTCTCACATAATTTACTATAGGAAATAACCAATAACTTTCTATTGTCAGATCTGTAAGCCACCAAGCCCACAGATTCTAAATGCAATTCATCTTTTGTGGAGTTCCACACAGGCCAGGCTGGGTAGGACATGAGCAATCTGATCTAGTGGAAGGTGTCCTTGCCCATGGCAGTGGATTGGAATCTTCAAAGTCTCTTCCAACCCAAACCCTTCTGAGATTCCAGGATTCTATGAGATCCGGTAAATGCACTATACAAAAATTTGGATGTCCTTAAAAACAGAATGAAAATACTTGCGTGTCATGGGTTAGTTATTTACATAGAAGTGATTTTTTACCTATGAAGATGTTCCATATCTACACACACCTTGTGAATCCCTCCACCACTTTCCTGGACAGCCTTTTCTAAAGCCTGACTGCCCCTTCAGTGAAGGAATTTTGCTTAATAATCAATATAAACCTCTTCTGGTGTCACTTGAGGTTTTTCCTCTTGTCCTATCACTTATTACCCAAGAGAAGAGATTGACCCCCACAGGGTTCCAGCCTCCTTTCAAGAAGCAATAGATGAAAACATCCATAAAATTAACTAGACAGATCTGTCCAGGGGGATGGAACATGCTGGACATCCATTTTGAGAAGGTAGAAGTTTGATAGAGAGACAATGTTGAAGATATCCATCTAGAGACCTTGAGGTAGCTTTATTTCACATAGAATCATAGAATATCCTCAGCTGGAATAAACCCACAGGCAAGATAGAGCCCAACTCCTGACCTTGCACAAGGCACACCAAGAATTCCACTATGTGTCTGAAAACATCATCCAAATGCTTCTTGAACTCTGTCAGATGTGTTTTACTTATGTGGCAAAAACATTCACGGAGGATGTATCAGCACTCTATTAAAACCACAAAAAGAAGGAAAGACAAATAAATAAACAGATAAATAAATATCAGGCCATCTGGGCTCCTGATACCTTTTTGATTATCAAGGAGAATTAAGCATTTGTCTGTAAATCTCTCAAAGCACTGGGTTCAGATTACAGTGCCATTTGATATGCAGACACTCACAGGCAGCGATCCAGAGGTGGTAACATCCCCCAGAAGTGCCGGGTTAGATCTTGCCGGCCCCTGCAGATGTTCAGGATACCTTTGGCTTCTCAAATTACACTTGGTGTATCCATGAGACACCTGAACTGAGCCTCCAGCGCTTGTCAGTGACCAAAAAGACCTTTGTAAATCAACTCAGGCTGCATAATTCAAGTATGAAGGGATGGGCTGGAGCAGCAAATTCCCTCATTGACAGTTTAAGGTGGATTCAGAGGTTTTGGCTCATGTCATGACTTTGATTTTCAACGATAAATTAAAAACAAAAAGCTTTTCAGCACAATATTTTTTAGGATGATTCAGAAGACAACAAAACTAGAAAATGCAGATATTTCAAATCTCATATCTGGGATCATGTGGAGACTGTATGAGAACAGAGATGTATAAACTCTTGCTATATTTTATTTTGCAGGTCTATAGATTTGCTTAATCAACCTAATTCTTATTTACTATACACCAGTTCTCATGTGGATCCATCTCAATTCCTTTTTCATCAACTACCAATCCAAAATTCACTGTTTATGAGACAGAACAATCACTTATTTTCCCTTTTAAACAGATTTGTAAAATAGATTTGTTGTTGAGTTGAATAATTTTATCTTCAAACTTTCCTTCCTATAGAAATATTATGATTTTTAGATTTCTAGATCTTGTGATTTCTAAATTTCTTTATAGTTATAGAGTTTACACTGCTGGAATATCAGAGTTTACATTTAGATCTCTACACAATAACAAAAAGGAAAACTAAAAAATCTGGTACATATGTTCAGCTTTTATAGCATAATTTCTGCGAATTGCAAGGGAACCACACTTAAAGTTGACTCTGCATAATATTTGGGAAAATCCATCTGGTTTGGTATTCTTATAAAAATTGGGAGCACTTTTTGTGCAGTTTACAGGGCAGTGAGTTTTGGCAGGGAATGGCCCTGCTGTCAAGAGAGTGTCTTTTGCCAATATCATAAATATTACTTAGATTAGATTGATTTATATATTTTTGAGAGATTTATTTCCTGCCAGAGTTCAAGAAGTCACCAACGGCATCAGGATGCAACTGCTTATATCTAGGTAGTTTTTGTTCAGTCGAAACCAAAAACAAAGACAATTTTAATTATTTTTTTAAACCATGGGTCTGTTTTAGGTCCTTGGCATCTCATAAACGGCCCCTTTTTTGCTGTTGACTTGTTTTAAGGATTATTTTTTTTATTTTGTTTTTGCTTGGGATTTGGTTTTTGGTTTTGGTTTTGGTGTTTTGTTTGTTTGTTTGTTTAAGAAGGATTTATAAGAAGTGCGTAGTGATGGTTCATATCACAGCGGATATACATTATTTTTCGTTTTCCTGTGTTATGTCAGAAGAACATTGACAAGGAAGGTGATTCTGCCCCTCTGCTCAGCCCTGGGAGGCACATCTGGGCTGCTGTGTCCAGTTCTGGGCTCCTCAGGACAGGAGGGACATGGAGCTCCTGGAGTGAGTCCAGTGCTGGGTGGCAAAGATGATGGAGGGACTGGAGCATCTCCCTGCCCAGGAAAGAGGGAGCTGGGGCTGTGCAGCCTTGAGAGGAGACCCAGCTGAGAGGGAACCTCATCCCTGGGTGTCCCTGGGTGTTCCTGTGTGCAGGGAGGACTCAGAGCAGGGCCCATTCTCTGCTCCAGGGACCCAACAATAGGATAAAAGGAATGGGCAGGGACTGATCCCAGCAAGTTCCACCTGGACAAGAGGAAGAACTTCCCTGTGCAGTGGGCAAGCATTGAACAGATTATCCAGAGAGTGTGGAGTCTCCTCACTGGAGATATTCCAGAACTGTCTGGACACAACTCTGTTCCTGTGCCCTGAGATGACCCTGCCTGAGCAGGGAGGTGGGACCAGATGAGCCACTGTGGTCCCTTCCAAGCTGATCCAACATAGGATTCTATGATATGACACAGATGAAAGAGTTTTCAACAGAACCAGCCCTTGTGGCTGCAGTTTGAAGTTCTGACAGGAAAGATCTTCCCAAATTATCACGAGCATGTGATGTGTTCCTCATCATGTGGCCCCATATAGTGCTGAAAAAAGGATGAACCCACAGGGGTCTGTGCTAGAACTGCAGAACCACACGAATCTGTAGGATTCGTGTTTGTAATTAAAAACTACATCCTCTGACTCTAGGGATAATAATTTTAGACTAATTCTCAACTAATTTGTAAAAGGAGGTGTGTTCAGTAAGACCACAAACAGTAGAGACAGCTTTTTGGTCTCCAGCAATGGCCGGTTCCGACTGCTTGTTGGCAAAGATCATAAAAAGGAAAGCATGCATTGATGTTCCCACATTTGAGCTTTCCAGCCTTCTGAAATCTGTGGCTATGCAATTTCCTGACCTGGGGGTTATTCCTTTGTCTCTCCTAGTCTGTGAAGGGTTTTCCTTCCATGTTTGTATCTAATTGCTTTTCGAACCCGTGAAAACTTATGACATTCACAACATCCCAACATCCCGTGGCAATGAGTTTCATAGTTTAATTTTGTGCTCTGTGAAAAAGTACTTTCCTTTAATCATTTTGAGCCCACCTTCAGACAACTTTATTTGATACCTACTAGATTTTGTATTACAAGGAATAGCAAATAATTGTTCTTTCTTTGCCTCCTCCATGATTGTCATGATTTCATAGACTTCTGTCCCATCCTGAAACAATTAGTCTCTCCAGGCTGTAGAGATTCATTTCAGTTTATCTCCCTTTACATGGAACCTATTTCATACCTTTAAGCGTCTTTGTTGTCCTTCCCTCCTTTTACCAATTTTTCTATATTTATATTTGTAATGTGTACAGTTATTTACACCTGTTAAAAGTGATAACATCAATTTTCATGCTAATACAGGAGCATTTTACACCCATTTTTGACTACAAATATCTGACTCTGTGGCTAGTTTAGTTCTTCACAATCAGTAAATATTAAGCACTTTTAACTTACGGAAAAAAATTTATTCTGACTTGTGATGAATTCTGGGTTCCATGGTTTTTTTTAAATGAGAAATATTTATTTAATATTTGTTTTGATTATTCCATCTGATGTTTCTCAATCTGGTGGAGAGAAAACAATATGTTCTGCTAATGACTATGTTTTTAATGTCTGATGAATTTTCTTCTGTGAGAGAAGGACACAGCTCTTTCAAACTCAGCAGCTGAATAGATCTATATGCCCTAAGGCAGAATGTTGTCAGGATAATGACACAGCTAATGTAATTAATTAACCCTTTTGAAGTCTTAATGTTTCAAAATTCCAGGTAATGGTATTTAGGTAGCCATTTTATTTTATTTTATTTTACTTTATTTTATTTTATTTTATTTTATTTTATTTTATTTTATTTTATTTTATTTTATTTTATTTGGACTTACATAAGATTCCAATTTGATATCTAAGGAAAAAAGCTCTCCCCCAAAAGGAAGAAGAAAGAAAGGAAAAAAAACATGGTGATTTTGAGTGAAAAAAAAAACAAAACAAGATACATTAAGGAAGCAGAAAATTGTTGAGCTATATAATTTTTAAAATTGCATTTTCCACATCATATGCTAACCACAAAATACTCCAACACAAATGTTTTATGCTGTAAAAAAATTAATAATAAAAAATAATTTCTTTGCATGTAAAGCTTGAAACAGGTTCAAAACCTCCATGTGCTATGGATTGCAAATCACAATGTGACCTTGGCTGCAACATTTAATTGCTGTGTGCTTCATTCCATGATCTTTAAAAAAAGGGGACAATATCATTTCCTTATCCCTGATTTTTATCTGGCTCATTTGTTCACACTGCAAATAGGGCAGGATCTGGCCTTGATTTTATTGGTAGGAACAGCCCCTCATGTAGGGAAGTTCTGAACTTGATACAAACCTTTTGTTCCTGAGCCCTGGAGATGAGATGACACTCAGTGTTGATAAATATGTCTGAGTAACTAAGTAATTTGAAGTTGCATTTTAATTCTGTTGAAGTAAGATGAGTGAAATCCTGGTTTGATTTATATCAGTGAAAATCTGGAATAATTCTGTTGAGCTCTCGGGGGTCTTTCTCATTTACATTGAGGTGACAAAAACTTGCATTAATTGCTTTTATTTTTATCTTGGAACTGAAATTAAAGCATGTCTGTTACTTTTAGATTATATTTGGTGTCCTTTTTATCTATGGAAAAGCAGTTTTATGCTGTCACTGAGGATGTCCTTCTGCATCAAACAATCCAGTGAATTCAGAGTCACTGTATAAATGAAAACTCTTTTTTGGAGAGCTGCTTCTCTTTTTCTGTGCATTTTTCTGTTCTTTTAACAAGTATTTCAATTTGGACACTGCATATGTTTAAACTTGTGATTATCCAGGTCCTGAACATTGGAAAATCTGTGAAGTCTCCTGCTATGCTCAAAGCTTTCCCATTTCTCTAATAATGCCTTTTGTAAATGCAGTAGCAGAACTGGCAGCATAACTGAGAAAGATACATGCTTTAGTTCTCCTTTAATTTTACAGTATTAAAATGATATCTGGTTCACCAGAACGAAGTTTTATTTTTAAAAAACTTAATTAAAATATCAAAAAATGTCAAATTTATTGTGGTAATGTGAAGGTGTAGGATTCGAACATTTTTTTTTCTGCATAAAATCAAGAGAAAGTGAGACAAGACATTCCACAATAAAGATCAGTCAAATTATAGGTTTTAAATTGCTCAGAATTAATATTTTTATTTGAGTTTATTTTGCTAAAAAAAAAAGGTAAAAAATACAATAAAATCAGGATGTTGGAAAAAGCATAGTCATAGAGTCATAGAATTGTAGAATCCTAGAAAGATTTGGGTTGGAAGGGACCATAAAGCTCATCCAGTTTCACCCCTGCCATGGCAGGGACACCTTGGCTGCTCCAAACCCCATCCAGCCTGGCCTGGGACACTTCCAGGGTTGGGACAGCCACAGATTCTCTGTGTTACTTTCCAGAGTTATTTGTTCTCCCAAGGTTCCAGGTGAGCTCTGGGACCTTTCAGGACAGAGATGGTGCAAGCACATGGTCAGACCAAGAAAGGGTTGGTGCTGTCCCCAGCCAGGGCTGCAGCACACCCAGGTAATGCCCAAATGAAATGGAATTCCTCTGGCACTGGCAGGAAGGACCCTCCTTGCTCCTTGGCATCCCCACCTTGGCTCCAGACCCTTCTGGGTGCTGGACAAGGACCTGGACTCCAGCCTGTTTTAGCTGTCCCCACCTTGTCATGCAAGCTGAAAGTGTTTGGGCCAAAGGAAGCAAAGCATTTGTTGTAAGGGGATAATTCTGCAATTTGCACACCCAACTGTTTTCTTTCCCATTTCTCATCCTCAGTGGTATTTGAGCCTTTTGCTCTCTCCTCCCCAGGAATATTTGATCTACTGTGGAGGATGTGTAGGGTGATGCAATAATAATGAATACAGTTCTTAAATTTTACATATTTATTCTCTGTGACAGTAAAATTTATATCCCAACACAACACATCAAGCCCTGCCTTTGTCAGCCCTGGCAAAAAGTAACCCAGAGAAGTGGGGAAGTTGTAAAAGGCTGCCTGTGGCTCCAGAAATCAGATGAGCATTAGAGCAGCTGATGTTTAAGCTATATTAAGGGAAAGGCTGACATAACAGCCAGGTACACCAGTTTTACACCAGCTGAGAGATTCTCTGTGCCAAGACAGCACAAAGATCCAGTCCTTCGGCTGATGCTTGGAGCGTCTTGGAGAGAATCCTATTTCTATGCTTCCTTTTTATTTTTTTTTTTCTGGGAATGAACATTCCAGTGACTGTGTGTTCAACAGTATGCACATGTTTTAGTAGCCCAGAATGCTGGCACTAATCTCTTTTTGATCCTGGTGGCAATATCAGAGCATTAACGGAAGCTTTTTAATTATGGGTCTTTAAACAGCCATACTTAAGGAGAAAGAAAAAAAAAAAAAAAAAGGAGATATGCAATATAATCTTGCCCAAATGTTATTTCAATGCCAATAAAATCCAGAGAATAGACTGAGGACCTTAGTAAATAAAACCTTGCTATTTCACTTCAGGGATTGCAATTGTTGGCTAGGCTCGGGATTTTCGCTGAAAATGAGATTGGTGGGTTTATTTTAGCCTGAATAGATAATTCACATTGAAAAATAGTTTGATAATTATTCTCATTAGTCACCTAGGACAGACCAAGACATAATGGATTTAAGCTTTGGCAGGGAAATTTGGGTTAAATTCTAGTACTTAAAGAAAAGAAAGAAGAGAAGAAATGTCAAAGAAAAGGAAAGAATGCATCAGTTCAAGGAAAGATCTAAGCAGCAATAAGAAGACATACTGTGAAATGCTGAAGGATGAGAAATGACAGCCTTGCCAGGGAGGTGTGTTGATTGGTTAAAGTGTTCCTTAGGTCCACTGAAGACAATAGAGCATTTTCCCATTATTCACACATTTTCTTTATTTACATATGTTTAATTTGTTCATTATTTGGACACATGAGCATCCAAAGAAGGGCAATGAAAGTGGTGCAAGGACTAAAGCACAGGTCTGATGGGGAGCAGCTGAGGGAGCTGGAAAGGGGCTCAGCCTGGAGAAAAGGAGGCTCAGGGGGGCTCTTCTGGCTCTGCACAACTCCCTGACAGGAGGGGACAGCCAGGTGATGATTGGGCTCTGCTCCCAGGGAACAAGCAATAAGAAGAGAGGAAATGACCTCAAGCTGCACAAAGAGGGGCATAGATTAAATATTAAGAATTTTTCCAGTCAGGAATTGGAATAAGCTGCCCAGGGAAGTGGTGGAATGACCATCCCTGGAAGTGTTCAAAAGCCATGTGGATGTGGCACCTGGGGACATGGTTTAGTGGTGGCCTTGGCAAGGCTGGGTTAATGCTGGGACTAAATGATCTTAGGGGTCTTTTCAAACAAAAGTAGTTCCATGATTCCAAAAATTTTCTTTTTATTTTTATACATCTCAAGACACAAATCCTGTTCTGACATTTGGTCATTAAACTGGAGATGAAAGGGATAAATATATTCCAAATTGGGTGTGTATCTCCATCTCTTTTCCTGCATCTCTTGGCATATCTATTATATGAGAGTTTATCATTCAGCATCATGGATTTTATTATGGATTTTGTAGTTTCTTCTCTGTGTGAAGAGTGGAAGCCTCATTCAAGAACTGAACAATGATGTGTTAGTATTGGACACAAAATTCACCTCCTGTAACAGGAGGTTTTCTCCCTGGAGTCAGCCGTGATAATTTTGAACATTGTGTCTTTGAGTGTCTATGTGGAATTGAGGTGCCTTTTGTCCCAAAGATTTCAGAGCCTTGGGAAAATGCGTGTGCCATACAAAGAGCAGTAGTGGAAGCTGTAGAACACTGCAGAGTGCTCAGTATATTCCAGGCACCAAGAATTCATGGATTTGAAAAATGTCACCCAATCCCTACTCACAACAAAACTAAGAAGACAGAAAATGGGTTTGAAAATGGGTCCATGTCTGGGAACAGTCAAAGTCAGGTTGGAGGAGCTCTGAGAAATCAGTTCTAGTTGAAGATGTCTCTGCTCATTGAAATTACTACAATGATAAGAAAGCTTTCAAGACTGTCTGTACCATGTAATCAAGAAATTAAACCCTTGACCCATCTCATTGAACTGCTCTTTTCTAGAAATTATTTTCCTTCACTAAATTATCTATCAAGACAGGCTCCAATGGTCAGCAAGGAGAGACTAGATTCCAGGGAGAACAATTTATCCCATCACAGAACTGGAGCCTCCTTTAGATAGATTTTATTTATTTTTGATATTTAATGTCTGTCTCCTTTCAACAACAGCAGAAGCATAGCTGAGTACTTCAGACTAAATGCCTAATTTTGGTATTAGAAAAGTTAGATATGATGACCTTTGCCTAGACTGGAAATAAAAAATGAATTCTTTTCTAAGGACCTAAAATTGCTGTAACTGTACTGAATCAACCAGCAGTGATTGATGACTCCTCTTGGACTTATATGAATGTGTCATAGGAACAATATTTTATTTACATCTGAGAACTTGACCTTTCTGAATTGCAGCTTTAATTCAGAGGGAAATAGAATAAGGAAAGAACTCTGAATAACTTGAGTGAAGTACTTATAAGTCTGTGCTGAGAGTCTTGGAATTGATGTTTTGAGCCTAAGAGCTGAATGAAAATATCTGCTGAGTGTGGTGGCACTGAGAGGGCATAAAAGTAGTGTGGAAAGGTTAGAACTAGACTTTAGATTGTCCCTAGTAACTAAATTGGGAATTACTGCTGAATCTTTTGGTCTAATAACGAAATCAATTTTTATCCTTTGCAATCTAGTAAATTTTCCCAGAGTAGCAGAAGGTTGCAGGAGTCCATCAAAGGCTACAGACAAGAGATTTTAAATGCTGTGAGGCTGAGAGTGTATTGGATATGTCCCAAATTCACTGAGGATAAGTGTAGTGCAGTTTACAGAGGGATGGCACATTGGTCAGCTCTAAAATCCAGCTCTTCCTCATGAGATTTGCTTTCAATGAGAATGAAAATGTGTAGACTTTTATTTTTTGATTTTTTTTTTCTATTTTGATACAGCTTTACTGGGCAGTTTCTAGTATTCAGTAGCTTATCTTTAGTCTACACATAAACAATAAAAAACATTTTCTGACAGGTTGCTATAAGTGTACAGATATATGTGGTAGAAAGAGCAAGAAAGGCTGGAGTAAACCTTAGAATCTTTCTACTGACCTCTGTTCTCTTTGTATTTGACTTCCGTAACTACAGCTGCTCTTGGGGCACTTGAAATACTTTTATTAGACATCAGACAGGAAGTAAAATGTGTTTTCAGCACTGTGGAAGTCCTTTAGCACAGGCCATTGCAGTTGAAATTTGGAAGCAGTTCCCTTCTGTGAATTAATTTTTACCAATCTATAACTCACAAAAGCAAGAGCTTGATATGTTGTTGTGTTCATTCTGTCTACTATAAGTCTACACACACAGTCTTCAGGATATTTCATTAATCTGCCTCTTTAATAATGTTATAAATACACATATGCATCTTTTCAAGGTACTGACTTAAGTACATTGCTTGCAACACCCCAGTGAACAAAATCTGAAATGGACCACAGAGCTGGTTCTAATTCCCAAATGGAAATAGCTGAGGGTACAGCTGCCTGAGTAAATGAAGCACTGCTGGAAGTGGACACAGGCACTAAACTGTGGCCGTTCAGACTGTTCCATATCCAGAGCAGTTTTCAGCGTGGTTTCGTTCCAGGCCAGCTCGTGCTGCCCTGATGATTTCACTGAGTGTCTGGGGTCGTGGTGTGGGCCAAGGACAATTCCTTCTAGGCAGTTTGGATGCATTCATGCTGTTTTGGAGGCTGAGGCAATTCACTATTACACACACTCCAGTCTGAGTCTCCCACCCTGAGGACTGGAGAACAGGTCCTGGCCCTCCTCATTTCACTGATAAACATCTGATTTTTTTTTGTCTTCCAAAGGCTGGTCCCTATTCTTCAAATTTAGGGATGTTCAATAACTTGACAGCAGCTACCTTTCCTGTCTTGAAACTGTGCGAGTCCTAGGTTGGAAAAGGACTGTAAAACCAAATTTTTAAATTAAAAAAACATAGGGAAGCTGCAATATATGTCTGAAATAAAGATGTTCCCAGTTACATTTTTGCTCTCTCACATGACGGAAAGAAAATTACAAAACCTGGTGGCATTTTTTACTGCTTTCTCACCATTTCAAAAAGAAACTGTCGCAAAAGCAACATGCTAGAATGTGTGTTACTATTACCTCTGTTGTTTTATGATTTGCCAGTGAGTAACAGGGCTATTGCTTGGACAAGATTTCCCTCCCCTTGTGCAATAATTAAGCTCTGATAGCAGTAGTGAAATATAAGCTGGACTAGGTTGTGATTAAACTTAGGAGCACTCAGAAATACCTTCCTACATCAGGTAGGAGCAGAATATCAGAGAACAAGCATCATTAGCATCCACGATGAACTGAAGAGCAAATTTGATAATGTCTGCACTAATTTGGTAACTCTCTTTCTTCTGAACACTCCTTGTAACACAAGACAATCATTCCTGTGGCTTGTTTGTTCCCAGCAAATACAGAACTATCTTAAATCAGTAAAGTGGGGTGCATTTTAACTGAATACTTTGAACTCATGCAACAATTTGCCATTTTGACACAACTATTTTTTAAAATTTTTTAGGGGACGTGAATATTATTATTGGTGCATACAGGAGAAGTCTAGGTAAAACTGCAGTATGTGGTCAAATTTTTCTTAATCCAAACAATTCACTACAGGTAGTAGAAGAAAAATTTTTTACTTTTCTAACACAGAAAAATTTCACTTCTTTTCCACAGAAATGATGAAAAATTTTCTTCCTAAGTGAATGTGAAAGAGTATTCATAATTGTAAAGAAAAAGAGAAAATTTTTTCATCATGAACTCTTTTTCTTTGCCGACATTTCAATATTGCCAGTCCAGAAATTTAGATAATAAATTTCAACTCCTGTATTCTCCTGCACACTTTTCCCCCCTTTCTCTTTTTTTCTTTTTTTTTTTT
>VZTB01010295.1:562951-580785 GCA_013397245.1 Thryothorus ludovicianus | reverse complement strand
CAGCTCAAATATTTCGAAGTAATGTGTATAATCCACCCTTCTCTTTTAAATGCCAAATAAAAAAAAAAAAAAAAAAAAAGGGAAATCTCCTCCCCCATTTTATTTTTCGGCAAGTTAAAAAAAAAAAAAAGGCAAGTGAACTTAGCCACAAAATAAGTCAAGGGAAAAATGAAGTACTAATTAAGAAAGCTGGGGTTTTATGCAAATGACTTCTTCACCGAAGACAGTCTAATGAATGTGCCCTGAGTCGATCCGTGTGCGTTTTCGCCAAGCTGACAGCTGGCTCGGAGGAAGGTCAGACAGAATCAAGCATGCACAGAGCATAATCCTTCAGATTGGCAGCTCTGCCCCCTGGTCACTGTTTGATTATCTCCCAAATTGCTGTATTTCACAGAGATAATGATTTTTTATGGTCACAGATTTGAAGACAACTGCTGTATCCTGAGGGTTGTCGTTCTGCAAAGAGACACTGCTGCTTCCTTCGGAGAAGAAATGGGGGGAAAAAAAAGTAGCTCTGTCTTTTTTCCCCTCTCTCTCTCCCACTTTCCTTTCCTCACCTATCCTTTTCCTATTTTTCTTCTATTTATTTATTTACTTGCATTTCTTGTGGCCAAGAAGAGCCCCCATTGCCAGCCCTCGGCCCGGTGTGATGTTCCACCGCCGACATTCCCGCGCCGAGCCCGGCCGCATCTCACGGAGATAACACAATTCTCCAATGAAGTATGAAAGGGAAAACATTCAGAGAAATCGGGGAGGGAGGGGGGGACAGCCTCTGAAGGAATTCTCTGCACATGGTTGCTGTTCGCTGCTGCTTGGTGACTTGCTGTCCTGATGGCCAGATATGTTGGGCCTCAGGGGGTTGTAAAAAACCATCATGGGCCTGGAAAGGGGATAAATGCCAGAGGCAGCAGTGGTGGAGATGGTTTTTGAAACAGGCCAGGTGCAGATGTACCAACAGCACAGCATCTCCCAAAAATTTCATCCCTGAGATTGGGGAATCCATCACCTGTGGATGGATTTTCCTTTGAATCTTAGCACGCAAAGGGGTAAACGCTTCTAAGAATGTAGGTAATTCAGAAAAAAATGGAATTTAGTGCTCCAGGAAGGATTCAGTCAGAGAAACTGTATCCCAAAGAGCTGGTTGTGCATTATCTGATGAAATGTTTTTTCCTTGGAAAAATGTTATCAATGGCAAGCTTTGCAATAGAAGATGTTTGCTAAGATAGGCAAGAGCAGAAATTCGAGAAAAAGAAAGAAGTACAATTTCATGTGTAAACAGTGTATTGTCCTCCTTTGTCTCAAACCATAAAAACATGCCTTGGTGATTTGATCACTGCATGGACAGATTGAGGTACCCAACTGAAAAACAAAAAATTGCTGATCTGTTTATTTATTAATCTATTTCTTCAAAATTTGAGATGTCTATTAATTTATTTTTTAATTTGAATTTCCCTAAGTATTAGCAGAAAGAGAGGATATTTTATGAGTGTGGATGGATCTTGACTACCAGAGCAACAATTCTTATGTTAGATGAGTTATCTCCTTCCACTTAGTGGAAAAAAAATAATGCTTCAGATAAGGAAGAATAGATCAGAGGTAAATTCTCAACACTTTTTCATTCAAAGCTGTAGTTAGAAACTAATTCTCCAACACTACTTTGAAAGTGTAAAAAAGGAGATGTCAAATCTTGCCCCTGGATCAGGGCAAGAGGAAACCAATTGTCTACACCCACATTCTATCCCCAAATGCTTCACATGGAAAGTATGAGCAAAACAGAGCAAGAGAGACTCTTCCTTGAGTATGAAGGGATTATTTTGATCCCTGTACTTCAATATGAATGATTTTGAGGGGTCTACAAGAAACAGACTTTCTGGAAGAGCAGTAAATTCTAAGAGGGATGTCCTCAGAGAAAATAAAATAAAGTTGCCTCATGTCTGTACACTTGGAAAGATTGGCAGGGTATCCCTTAGACAAAGAGGAAGCCTGAGATCAGGACTGGTAGGAAGGTCAGTAAATCTAACAAGGTGAGAAGGAATATCCAGAGGGAAAGAAAAAAGCAGATATGAGTTGAGTCAGCTCCACTGAGGATGTTTGTTCCTTCAGAAAAGGCTCTATTTCACAACTGGTCTGATTGTATTGAGAGCTCTTTCTTCCCTGTGAGGGTGGGGAGCCCCTGGCACAGCGTGCCCAGAGAAGCTGTGGCTGCCCCTGGATCCCTGGAAGTGTCCAAGATCAGGCTGGACAGGGCCAGGAGCAACCTGAGACAGTGAAAATTGTACCCACCCATGGCAGGGAGGAGGAATGAGATAAGTTTTAAGGACTTTTCAAACCCAAACCATTCTATGACTCTGAAAACATTATGGCACTGACTGATGGTCCTGAAGCCACAGCAGACGCAATACAAGCAAAAATGAGAAAAAATGCTTTAACAATGAATAGAGCAGCACCAAATTTAGATGTCTGGAAAATTTGAAGCAGATGCTTAGCACTGCCTTGGAAACTCCATCTTTTTCTCAGTCCTCATGTCCAGACCTCCATTGTACGCACGAACCTGTTACTGGAAGAGCATGACATCCAGCCAAAATCACAGAAATCGCTTTTGCTTCTGCAAACAGATGAACTGAAATGCACAGTGGACTGTTCACGAATCAGAGCTTTCCTTTCCTGTCCATAATGACAGGAGCTTGAGTACAGATTGACTTGATCTTTTTGGCCTCTGTCTATTCTTGCTTGAATAGGCTTCCTCCTTTATTATCCTCAATATGTTTAAAGGCTTGCAGGGAAATAATGCAAGAGCCCTCCTGTGGCTGATTTTAACACCTACCATTCACATCCTCACAGCTGTAAGACACCAATAGTCAAGTGACCAGAAGTTTCTGCTTTTAATAATGCACAATATCCTCTGAGTAATGGATGGAAAAAGCTGATTATGCTAAACAATCTCCAAGCCTGGATAGAGTTACATCCTACAGTCAATTCACACTTATTTTTCTAGGCACCATCCTAGCATTTTTTAAATTCCCACACGCTGTTGCTCACAACACTGTTCTAAGCAAACAGCTCACCCTCAAAACAAGTTTATCTAGAAACTCACCCACAATTTCACACGAGAAAAAGGGATCCAACTAAACCCTCTCCCAGTATCTCACATGTTTGTTTTCAGTTTTTAGAACCTGCAATCTTCCAATGTCTGTAGACTATTGCTTCCCCTCAGGGCTGTGTGAAGTGCTTTTAATCCCTTCTTTTAAACTGATCCCTCACAAGTC
This sequence comes from Thryothorus ludovicianus, assembly GCA_013397245.1. NCBI lineage: Eukaryota > Metazoa > Chordata > Aves > Passeriformes > Certhiidae > Thryothorus > Thryothorus ludovicianus. The sequence continues at coordinate 577,519 of VZTB01010295.1, read as the reverse complement.
TCTACTCTTCTCCAAATGCATTTGTTCTTTTTTTTTTTTTAAAGTCATAAAGAAATATCCAGATGGATGAGGCATTCCCACTTAGCTGGATCAGAGTTTACTACCAAAGAATGGCTCCTCTGCTGAATTATGTGAGGACTTTGCATTGGCAGCCTCGGATTACACAGATCACAGTGAAATTTTCTTGACCCAGGACTCACAGCTGAGATTCAAGTTTTGCATGTATATAATTTTCCTATATCTACTCCGTTGTTAATTTTTGGTTGTGGTATATATTCTTGGTGCAGGATTTGGCGTCCTTAAAGAATTTTCTATATGTAGAAAAGAGTAACTTGCCAAGTAAAGTGAGTTCAGTGATGCTCACAGGGGGATGAGCTGCCTTAAACAGGCAGCTCTGGAATGACAGGGTGGCTAAAGATGTCTCAAAATTCCAGCCTGCATTCACAACAAGTAACTTGTTCCTCCAGCCAAGCTCTCAGGAGCAGAGTTCACACCTGTAGTGTGGTTACTATACTCCACCAAAAATCAGAAGGCACAAACCAAAATTTCAACTCAGACATCACAAAACAAAAGTGTTAAAACTCTCAGACTAAATGAGGGTGTATTTATTTTATCATTTGACTCACTCATGGTTATTCTGGCTGCCTGACAACCTGCCAAAAACTTGGAGAAGAAATCACACTGTGATAGGATCCTGGAGGAAAGTAAATAAAATCCCTCAGGCTATTCGAATATTTGACATTAGCTCTGTAGAAAAAAATATCATTTCTTTGCTAACTAATAAAGTGAATGAACAGTGTGAGCCTTGGATAGCTGTGGTGGGAGAGATTAAGATTCAGGTTAGTGCTGTCTTTTCATGCAGACTAGGGATTTTTACTGCACTTTTTCACATCACAGATGAATGCCTCAAGCATCAGCCAAAAGATCTTTCAAAGTGGGTGATCAGCAATTCTTTTCCTGATGCAAGAAACTGCTTCTGCAGCTTCTGTAAGAACAGGTGAATACATTACCTGACAAAATTAATTTTGACAAAATAAAAATTTGTCTACATATGATTTAACGAGGAAACTCCTGACTTCCTTTAGGAACTTGTCTTTTTATATCATTGACTTGATGAGAAATCTGAAGTCTGCAGGAAAACTGAACTCCATTGCCTGTCTCATTTCAGATCTGAGCCACAATCCTGCAAGCACAGCATAAGGAGTTGTATATGGCTTTCAGTGAAAAAAAAAATCAAGAAAATTACGTACATTTTGGAAAATATGAAAGAAATGGAACAAAATCCATAATCTGAGTGAATCTGTAAGCACCAGCAGACAATGTTCAACATCATTTATTGACAACAGCACCACTAGATTAGGTGAACTTTTAAGACAAGCAGGGAATGATGCTGCAGGACACGATGAATAGATTATCAGTCCAAAAGGGCTTCTCACTGGTACAGCTCTGGTACAGAGCCAAAGTGATAGTGGAAGCACTGAATCTTTAAATGCTTTTTAGGGGTTTTCAGAGCTCATGTCTGAGTATGTTTTAATGAACAACTAAGAATTCTGCATAAAGCTAAATAAATTGGAAAGAAACTAAAGTTGGTCATGGGGTAAAAATTGTTGGTCTCAATGGTAGAGTACATCTATTGATACAATTAGTGATCTAATGTGTGGAAATTTATTGTCCTCATTAATGCCCAGTAACTCAGTTGAAACAGTTTATTGATGATTTCCAGAGGCAAAGAATATCAGAAACAGGGAAATGAAGGAGGCAAACCCTTTAATTCTTTGCGCTAAGGAACTCTGGTTTTGATTTAAGACTGAGACTAAAAGGGAAAAGATGTAGATTCCTGGTTTTGGATCACATCAGAACATCTTCCCAACTGCATACAGCTGAGGCTCCCAGCTCAACAGCAATGCCCCATTTAGGCATGCTCCAGTCCCTCATGCTGGCTCTCAGCCAGGTCTAGATGGTTCCTACCTCAAGTAGGGCAAGGTGTTCCTATGCCTGGAAGTGTCCAAGGCCAGGTTGGATGGAGTCTGGAGCAACCTGGGATGGTGAAATATGTCCCTGCCCACGGCTGGGAGTGAGACTGGATGAGCTTTAAGGTCCCTCCTAACCCAAACCATTCTTTGCTTCTGAGATCATTGAAGTTTCTGTCCTCCCAGCAGAGACAGTGCAGAAAACACTCAGAGCTCATTCAGAGGCTGTGGTTTGTTCTTCAGAGACAGCACATCCTTTCTGTGTTTATAGGCTACCTGAACAGCCTTTGTAAATATCTAAAGTAGGGAATCTGATTATGACACAACATTTCTACTCAAAGAAGCTGAATGACCATTCTTATCACTAATCTTCCCTCTGTAAAGACTTTGTCAGCTGGGTTGCATTTGTTACCAAGCTGTTTATTATAAAAAGTGTGCATCATTGTGTTTTATTGATTTTTTTATGGCCTTCCTGGTAACAAAATGAAGTCGTTTCTAACCTTGGCTGTGTTCAGATGTTTGCATTGGCCCACTTTGTTTTGATGCAGGCTGTGTGTAAAGAAAGCTCAAACTTCTTAGGAAAAGCTGTAAAGTGAAGGCTCAAACTGCATCTCTGTGGGGGAAGGGGAGAGAAGGGAGGGCAGGGTGATCTATCCCAACCAATTAAGAATACCCTGCAAATTAGGCAGACATCAGTTGCACAACTTCACCCATCCTCCCCAGCCATGCCTCTGGATAAAAGAGACAACCACAATGGTAGTTAAAACAATTATCATCCAGTGGAGCTTGATTCTAAACTGCTCTGCTAGGAAGTGGCAAGGAGCATTCAGCTCCTGACGCAGCAAGCAATCGTTTTTTCTTCCCCTTGGGTAGAGAAGCTCCTGGCTTTTTAAGCAATTCTGTACCTCTGAACTAGTCCTTGCAGGGCTTTGGGGTAGCATGCCAGTGGCACTGCATCCCATTATCATCACTGCGTGTCACTGGAGGCAACAACAGGAAAGAGATGCAGAAAGGGCTGGGAATGAGAGGAGACATTATTAACAGTGCACTGCTCTGTGCTGACAAAAGCAGGAGAAGGTACTGTGAGGTTGCTGGAGAGGAGAAGGAAGGAGGAAAGGTGGAAGCAAAATGCGTAAAAATGAACTAATATAGGATACAAGCAGTTATGCAATAACCTTAGGTAGAAAAGTAGTAGTAGGTAATAACAGGGGCAGTGGCACGTCCGATTTCTATAATTTTTGATGTTCATCAAATCACTTAGGATCAGGTTTGCAAAATATTATCTGTGTGACTCAAAGATGGAGAAATTAAAATCTGAGCTTCCAGAAGTTCCTAAGAAAATGAGGATTCTGTCGCAGTGTTAAGGGGAAGTAAAAATGCACAGCATAGAAAGAACAAATGCTGCATTTTGCTGGCCCATTGAATCCTGCTACAGTTTCGTGGCTTCTTGGATTCCTTATCAGCCTTACAAGGGCTTCCAGCCTAAAAGGGTTCCAAGAGAGCCAAAGAGGGACTTTTAGTAACACGTAGTAACAGGATAAGGAAATGTCCTTAAGCAGCACTATGGAAATGTAAATTGGATATTAGAAAGAAATTCTTCCCTGTGAGGGTGCTGAGGCCCTGGCAGAGGCTGCCCAGAGAAGCTGTGGCTGCTCTCTCCTTGGAAGTGTTCCAGGCCAGGTTGGATGGGGCTTGGAGCAACCTGGGATAGTGGAAGGTGTCCCTGCCCTGGAAGTGGATGGTCTATAAAGACCCTTCCAACACAAACCATTCCACAATTCCACTCTTGGCCAGCTGGCACAGTCTAACTGTATCCACCCTCACTGCATATAACCTTCTAAATTTGACCTCACAAACTTTAGGCTGACTCCCCACCAACTGCCCCTGCTGACATTATCTCTAGTTGTACTCAATGCTAATAAACTGGAAGAAAAAAAATATTACCTAACAAATATCCATAATTTCTGGTTGTATCCCAGATTTCTTTTCCCCTAAATCACCCAGCCTTATGACAATTTTTTGCAGCCACACATCCAAAAGTTGTAAGGCTTCTGTATCATTCTTTAAAAATCCTAGTAAAAAAAACAGAAATATGAAATTTGGGTCACTTTCCACCACTTTCAAGATCTCATTGCTGTCATCTTCCCCATTCAGCTTTGGTCCTCAGGAAGTGAAAGGAAGTGAAACTACTAAAATATAAATCATGTCATCAATTTTAGCTTATTTTTAGACATAATTTGCACCCTCAACCTTTTTCTCTCCTTTGACTTGATGGAAATCCAGGAAGTCATCCTGGATACCAACAGTTGCATCATAGACTTCCAGTCTCACTCTGATGATTCTCATTTTGACATTCAAACCTCCAGGACTTTGCTGCTTCCTGGCTCATAAGGATTGTCTTATTTCCAAATCTGTGCTCTCATCATTGTCCTTTATATATAAAATTTATTAATTTCCATCAGCCAGTTCCAATTATCTCCCAATTATAGGCAGCTCTTAGATAGTTTAAATCAAAGGGGACCATTATGATGATTAGTCTAATTTCTGTCATTGCAAAGAAAGTAAATGTCACCCATTTTGTCCAGTTTTAAGTCCCATTAAGTGCCTTTTCAGTTTGGCCAGTGTCAATTTAGTAGTGGCTGCTGCCCAAACTGAACATCAGGGACTATACAGGTCTGCTTTGCTTTCTGAATCTAAATCTCTTTCTGAACCTAAATGATCCATTATTCCATCTCCAGACATTTTGCATTTCCAGAGTGGACAAAAATGTAAAATATTGAAAATGGGCAATTTCTGATTGGAAGATGGGATCCTTAAAGAGCCTCAGTGTTGCAACAAGAGCATTTCCATCCTTTTTGAGAAGGCTGTTGAAATGCAAGTGTTCATCACTGACATGGACATGAGCCTTGAACTCCTTTTTAGTTGCAATATCCACCATTTTGGTTACTGTGTGGGTCCTGTGTGCATTCCTTTCCACAGATGTATCCTTGCAGAATGAAAAGTCCCTTGCAAAGTCCTTTGAAAGCAATGGTGGTTTTTTTCACCTCCTATTCATATTTTTATGAAAAATGGGATCAAGGGCTTCGCTCTGTTCTCTACAGCTTCCTGAGGAGGAGAAGTGGAGAGGTCAGTGCTGGTCTTTGCTGTGTGGTATGCAGTGATAAGACATAGGAATGGTTCAAAGCTGTACCAGAAGAGGTTTAGATTGAACAATGTGAGATTTTTCATGGCCAAGAGGCTGCTCAAACACTGGAATAAGCTTTCTAGGGAGGAGGTTGATGACCAAGGCCTGTCAGCACTTAAGAGACATTTGGACAGTGCCCTAAAAACGTCTTGGTCAGCATTGAACTGGTCAGGCAGTTGGACCAAGTGATCATAGTAGACTTCTTCCAACTGAAAGAGTTCTATTCTATTCTATTCGATTCTATTCTATTCTATTCTATTCTATTCTATTCTATTCTATTCTATTCTATTCTATTCTATTCTATTCTACTCTATTCTATTCTATTATATTCTATTCTATTCTATTCTATTCTATTCTATTCTATTCTATTCTATTCTATTCTATTCTATTCTCATTCCATTCCATTCCATTCTAACCTGGAGCTGTTGTTTTCAAACATGGACTACAGCAGACCTGGAAAAATTTACGAGAATTAGTAGCACGTCTTTTTTTTTACCCCATGACAGATTTTGCCCAGCACAGACACTTTTTGGTAAATTTCATGGACTTAAAACCTCAAGGCAGAAGCACTAAGACAGCTCCATGTAGGCAGAGCCAGTCATTATCCCTGGCCAAAATAAGCACACAAAAAAAGCTTAGGTAAAAACAAAGAGAAAAATCAACCCAGAATTTTTTTTCTCCCACAGAAAATGTAAAGCATGGGCAATGTCTTATTACCTAAAATCAGGATTACACCAGCAAGCCAGAAGGTGTTGGATTACTTGGCATCAACTAAGACCTCTACTGACCAAACTGTTCTTAGCCCAACAGCAGACTCAGCTAAGGACACAGATATCTAATACCCAGAACATATCCCATCCACGTGCCTGAGCAGACATTTAGGGAAGCTTCTCAAGATTATTTTTTCCATCGTTATCATCATCAGTTTTTCCTTACGGATGTTTGCAATAAATAAATGCTTGGTATGGGTATGCTTACAACAGGGAAGAAGGAAGGGTTGGGGGAGGGTTACATTCTCATTTCTTGGCAGATATAAAAAAACACCAAACTATTTATATTTAGTTCTATTTGGAATAAATAAAAAACAAACAAACTTCACAATGCACCCAAAGGCTTTGCATAGCTGGAAGCTTTATTGATTCATACACTACCCACATAATCTGCCAAAATGCTCTACACTTTTTATTTTTTTAAATTTTTTTTGTATCTTCTTCACAGGAAAGCTTAGTCTTCCAAGCTCATTTATTCAAGGGAAAAGAATTAAATAAGTCCTTCAAACATTACTAAGCCACTCTGGGAAAGGCTTTTGGTTGTGGCTCAAAGGAAATGCATTTTCTTTTCCTATGGGAGTTGTATGAATTGTTGGGAGCATCATGCCAATGTTGTTGAATGTATTGTTGGGAGCATCATGAAAAAGAGATGACTTCTGTCTGTCATAGCTGTCAGCAAACTGAGGTTGTTAAAACATAGTTCCTAGTGAGGGAAAAGTTCATATCAGGTCACTAAATTTCAATATAGTCCCTGGAAATCACATCATCCCCAAATGCTGACAGTTGTATGGAAAATGCAGCCTGGTCTTTTGAAAATATTGCTCTGACTTCTGTTTTGAGTGGGAACAGGAAGAGGAAAGATCCCTCCAGATTGTTGTGTGTGACAGCATGGAGCCTTCAGAGGGTCTCTGTGTGAAATGAAGAATGGTAGAAGTGGGATTGAGTTAGGAAAGTTGCAGGATTTGTGTTCTTTCTGCTCAAATCAAGTGTGGTTTTCTGGTGTGGACAAGTCAGGCGTGGTATTAGCTGAGTTCAAAGTGTTCACTCAGATCTTGGGATTGCTCTGTTCCTGGGGAAATTTGGCACGAGAGAGTTTTCATGGATATATTTTTCGTTTATCTTTCCAAAACTGGATGGACGCATCTAGACCGTTTTCTGGGAATAGTCCCTAGTGCTAGGTCATGAACAGCATCTGAGAGATATTTCACAGGCTGATTTTGTTGAATGTGAGAAAATCACATGCTATGCCACCCAAACATTTAAGAATGGTGCAATTTTATTCCAGTGCCAGCACTTCCATAAAGAAAAATAAACAATATTGGAGGAATTTGACTCAGTGTTTAATGCTCCATCCCTGGAAGTCTTCAAGGGCAAGCTGGACAGGGCTTGGAGAAACCTGGGGTAGAAGAAGGTGCCCCTACCCATGGCAGGGAGCTGGAATGAGATGATCTTTATTGTCATTTCAAACCCAAACCAGTCTGTCATTCTACATTTCTATAAATGCTGAAAGCAGAATTCTTTTTCCCTTCCCACACACAAGAATAAAGTCCTACCTGGTGAAAAACAGCAAGAGCTGCAATTAAAAAGCTAAGACTAAAGTAGAAAAAAATGGAGATCATGCAAATCCAAGCCACATGTATTAAAGAGAAGATCATCCTTCAGAGTGGCTAAATTAGTTCGTCAATAAGATGCTTGAAGGGCAAGATTTCATACTTGCAGACCGTTGCCAAAAAAATATAAAAGGAAACAAGGCATTTATGGAATTGTATATTTCTTGGATGGCAGTTTAAAAATTAGACTTAATTGAAGGCTAAAAAGAAAGCATTTTCATTGTTTGGAATGAAGGGTTTAAAAAAGAATTAAAGAAATTTTCAACTTGGGTGTAGGGCATAATTACAAAAACATTAAAGCAAATAATTGGTAGCACTGTAATTTTTTCCTCCCCAGGTAACTACCATATGTATTACACAGTGAATCATTGACTCTGTCCCTCCTATCATTAATTACTGTGATGCATAAATAATTGGAAAATTATATGTTCCAAAAATGATTTAGTAATACATTTTATGCATCTAATAAGCACAGGCTTTTAATCATCACTAGACATGTTATGATAAATTTTGCTCTCCGTCTCAACTCTTCTGTTATCTCTCACTTATACGGCTGCCATCTCCTTGCATGCAAATACCACTAAGCCACTTGACATCACATACTTCCCAGTGGATGCTTTTTACTGGGCTTTATTCTGCTCAACATCTTTGGGGTTGACATTTTGGCTTGAAATTCGTTTGAGAGTATCCTCAGCCTCACAGAAACACATTAGAGTATTTATCCCCAAACCGTAAACTATTGTTTAATTTAAATGGAAATATCTTAACCTGTCTTTTTCCCATCCATTTAAAACAGTCTGTACCTTTTGTTTTGCACAGCGGAGATATTTCAAATCTGCTGCTGTAGATTGAGCTGAAATAACTGAAAATCTACTCTTTTTAATTAGAAACAGTAAAACATATTTTAACATGTGCTGATCATCATGGTATGTGTTATTTCCTTTCTTCAGGTTTAACACATTATGTTTGACACTCCATCATCAAGTTATATGACTCAACACCTTAAGGAACAACTCAGCCTGGAAAAGCACAAGAACCACTGATATGTCAAGATGTTATTTCAAGTTCAACCCAAGCAACACAACCTGTCAAAACTGTTCAAATTAAATTTGCCACTCTGCAGCTAATCATTCATGCTTACTTTTAGTGCTGTTTACAGTTGTATTGCTCACAGAACCTGCAGCTCTTGCACACAACACAGAAATTGAGGTTTGTGTCTGAATAAGTGAAGGTGATAATGAAATGGTTTGGTTCATTAAACTGTCTTCAAATAAGTACAGACTTCATAGGAATTTAATAAAATCATATAATATCCAGAGTTTTATCCAACTACATTTCAGATAGACGATTGCAAAAGAGTTGACTACACAAACTATTAAAAATGTTTATTTCTAAGCCAAGAAAAACACAAAGACTCTGTCTTTGGAGAGACTAATACTACACTCTTGAACCTTCTACTTCTTCTTCTTCATATAAATTAATAAAAATTTGTGTTTCCCATTTATTTATAGCTGCTGTCAGACAATTGAATGATGTCTCAAGCTCGAAAGATTTACAGATGTAAGAATATTGATAATAGCTCAAGCCTGGGTTTCTGCATAGTTCAGGCTGATGCAGCACAAGGAGGAACCAAACACAAGACATGGTCTTTATAGATTCACTGAACATGAAAATTATTAGGGACATGTGACACCATTTCAAATCAACCCATGCCTTTGTGAGGCTGAAGGAATTACCAATATTGGATCAAATTTAGTAACTAAACTGAGAGAAGGTTCAGTCTATCTCAAGCCTGTGAAGTAGAATTGTTTGGGTTGGAAGGGACCATCCAGTTCCAACCCTCCTTCCATGGGCAGGAATATCTTCTACTGTCCCAGGTTGACCCAAGCTCCATCCGACTTGCCTCGGATACTTCCAGGGATCCAGGGGAATCCACAGCTTCTCTGGACAACCTGTGCCAAGGCCTCACCAGCCTCACAGGGAAGAATTCCTTCCCAATATCTAATCTAAACCTGCCCTCCTTCCGCTTAAATACCGCATCTCATGCTCACTCCGTGTATGTAAAGGGTGACTGCCACCTTGGTATCTCCTTCAAGTCAGGCACTGGCTGAGAGAGAGCCTTTTCTCTTAGATGATCACCTGGCTGTAAAGTTCCATTCTGAATTCCTGCTAAATGTCATATTCATGTTCTGAGTAGGAGATGCCACACCTGGAATCTCAACTCCTTTGGAAATTCTTCGCATGCTACAAGTAGCCCCTTTCGATTCAGCCAGACTGCTTCTGCTACCCTTAGATGAGGGGCTTGTGGAGGACAAGTGCTAGGAGCTCCAGGGGGAATTCCAGGAAAGCCTTTGTATAGAATAACATGTCCTGACCTTATGGAAGTAATTCATAGATGGAAATCTGGATTGCTTTTGGGAGGAAAGGCTCAGCCATTGAAGTCAATGAGAAAAATCGGTGCCAAGAGTTCCTGTGCCTGCAGAAAATGTGTGCAAGGAAAGGAGCTTAAAGTTGTCTCTTTAATTTTGTTGAGACCCAAATCATGATGGAAAACACTGCAGGAACTCAGGGGTCTTTTTCACAGTGAAATGTCACAACATTTTAAATATTCTCTGGCAGAAACATAATATAAGAAAGTTTGACTTTAACATAACAATATCCTCCCTCCCTTCATTGAAAACAGCCTTGAAAACAGGTGTTGGAGATGTGAGGAGCATTGAAGGTGGAAATACAAGAACAGAAATAATTTCCCCCATTCCCCCCACACAACCACCTGCTTTGGCTCTCAGGTGAAAACCCCCCAAAGCAACTTCTGTTCCATGTGAAAGAGGTGCAGCCTCTGTGACAATATCCACTCCATTTCCTCTCCTCACAGGAGTCTGACATGATGAACAGGTACAACAGGTGTCTGAATGTCCTGTCCCACTTAAGCTTGATTAGTCTAAAATTAATTTATTTTGCTTTCAGTATGCACAGCTGTTGAACTTCCATGGCAGGAAGTGGAATTGGACAATCTTTGCAAGCCAATTCATTCTGTGGTTCTGTGATTCCATGGAAATGTTCAAGAGCCCATGCTCATGCTCTGCCACTGCTTACTTTACCATTCCAGACAAGAGTGGACTGGAATCTCAACAGAAGGGAATAACAGAAAGCAATACCAGGTCAGGGATATTTCTGAGGGAGTTCCAGGTTTGGAAAGGTTAATATGCCTACTGGATACTGCCTACCACCACAGGAAAATAGGAAGGAAGGAGAAAAAGAGTCTACAATACAGGTGTTCTCATGTCCTTAATAGCAGTAAAATAGGTTGGAAAATTGCTCCTAGATAAGTGGGAGAAAACATCTTATCATCAGAGACTTGAAGAGCTCAGACTTATCAAAAAGAAAATGAAGACACAGCAGCACTACTTTTTCAAGGAGAAACTACCCTGAACTAACAGGCTGTTTAATCAGGCAGGTAAAGGCATAAAAAATCCAATGGCTGAAAGCTGGAAGCAGAGAAATTCGAATGAAGAATTAGACACACATTTTAAACTGTGAGGGCAATGTGGAACTTGAACACATTTCCAGGGTGAGGAATGGAGTCTCCAATAGTCTGTGCCTCCAGATCAGGTGTAGATAATCTTCTTCAGGAACTTTAATCAAGATTAAACTAAACTGAAAACAGAGGGAAATGTTACTGCCTTTCCAAGGGCTTTCATGTAATGAGAGTGGGTTAGAAAATGCATCATCATGACATGAAAACCTGTGAATTTTTCATTCCTATCCCAGTGGGATCCAAATATGATAGTGAGCTTCAGCAGCCTTGTTGAGATGGGTAGGACAGACAAGGCAGGATGAATTCAGGGGAAAGGAAAAGAATGACCAACTAGGGTCACAGGCTTTATTCAAAGGATAAGAGTCTCCCTTTCTTCCATGACTGCATCCTTGTACTCTCCTTGGCAAAACACTTGGAGGACAGGATGCTGGTGATCCATCCATTTAGTTCATAAACTAAACAGCTCCAGGAAATATTCCTAAATATTGAAACTTTATAATCTATGTCATTTAACTGTGTGAATGAAAATTTGTCTCTGTGCCCTTAGGTCTCACACAATCCATTTGAACATGAGAAAAAGCTAAGTACCTCTGCCAGCAGGCCTTACAGATGCAGCCTCCTTGGGATCAAGGAGCTAGGGAATTCAAGGGCATGGATGTAGGCCATCCTGTGCCAGCTGACCTTGGTGATGGGGAAATAGTTTAGGCATGTTGAATTTACTGGTAAGGGCATAATTCTTGTTTCTCCAAACCAGGCTGGTTATTCAAGGGGCTACAAACTGGTGTGGGTTATCTTGCAGTAGACCTCACAGTACTCAGGGAAAGATAGAGGATTGAAAATAAGGTCTAGGGATTTAGCTTTTGCTCAATATTCCCCTAGAGCTCTGGAGATAGTCTCTAGGCTGTAGTTTTTATCTTTGGATCCACTGAAACAGTATTGTCCCACATTTTCCACCTGGAAAGAGAGAAGTAGAATTGTTACAAACCTTTTCCCGAGGTCACACCGATGAGGAGACCAAAGATTCATTTCTTACTAGTCAGGGGCTCTCTTACTTAGTGTTGTCCTCATCTGTGCTCATCCAGGTGAGAGAGGGAGGTGATCCACAGGGGCTGCTCATATGAGGAAGGGCCATATTACTGAACTTTCCCTTTGAGAGACTTTCTGCTGTCTTCCCTCCCTTCCCCAAATCAAATCCATTTACTCCTTTCAGGCAGGGATAGAGTCTCCAGTGTCACATTAGACAGAGTTTTCATTGACCAGCAGCCAATATATGAAGCCAGTATATATTGTTTCAATGAGTCTGTCTAAATGACCTCAAGGAATGGATTTCAGGTCATATCATGGACTGGCAGTATCCAAACAAGACAGATCAAGACAAGGTTTTTGGTGTGTCAGATGTGGTTTTAATTTAGATTGAGACATGACAACTTGTCAAAGGAATGTCATCAAACATTAGTGTTTCTTTTCTTGATAATGCAATACTGTGTGTTTCTGTCAAAGGGCTTGTATAAAACAAGAACTGACCCCCAACTTTATCTTGAGCCTTTGTTGAAAAGAGAATACAAAAGTGTTCTTCTAGTGTTCAGAGTGAGACTTGCAATAAATTTGAGAATGTCCTATTGTATTTTTGAGTAGAAAACAAGAAAATATTGATGACTTGTTTATCATTTTTCACCTGCAGATATTTGAACCCAAACTTTCCAAATTGTTATGGAATCAGTGAGTCATGTAGTTACCCATGACAAGATAATTCTTACTCTTTCTTGTGTAAGACTTGAAAACTGTAGTTTGACATTTATGATACTCAAAGAAAGAATTGCACACCGGATAAATTCATCCACTTCCCAAAGAATTAGGTGTTTAATGCAAACTCCCTGCAAGCCCCAAACAAGTAGCTACTCAGTCTTTCCACTCAGATGAGATTCTGAGAACCATTTTGCTGAACAGCCAGTGTGTAACAGCCTGTTAAAATGAAACTCCTTCTCCATAAAAACACACAAGTTAATTTAAATCTTGACCATTCCAAGCTGACTTTCCCAGATGACCATGAGAGAAGGGCTGCAAGAGGTTAAAGAAAGGGACTTTTGACAAGAGCATGTTATGATATTGAAAGGGGAATGGCTTCAGACTCTCAGAAGGCAGGGTTAGGTTAGATTTTAGAGAGAAATTCTTTACTCAGAGGGTGGCGAGGCCCTGGCACAGGTTGCTCAGAGAAGCTGTGGTTGCCCCATCCCTGAAGGTGTCCAAGGCTGGGTTGGATGGGACTTGGAGCAACCCAGGATAGTGGAAGATGTCCCTGCCCATGGCAGGGGCTGGAACGAAATGGTTTTAAAGGTCCCTTCCAAAGCATTCTGCAATTCTATGATTCTGTGATAAACTTGTCTCAGATTAACCACTCTCTGAACNTATGATTCTGTGATTCTGTGATAAACTTGTCTCTGAGTTTCTTTAGAGAGTTTTCCTGCCACCTCAGAAAACTGCTGCTTTTAGCTCACACTTTGGAGAACATTTATCTTTGGAGTTCAACAATTTGATCCTCAAAGGCTGGCACAGTCTTTCATAAATTAAAGAAAATAAAAGAAGAGGTGATAGGCTTTGGAAAACTACTGTGGTAATCCAAGCTGTCGCTGTGACAGCACAGGGCTTGGCATCTGCTCTTCTTTGTGGAGCATCGACTCAGCCTTCATCTGCAATCTCATGTGTCCCACCAAGAGATTTGTGTCCACATGTTTCTTCTATAATTTTATTTCTACTGCTTCGTAGCTGTCCTGTGATCTTTTGTCTCTTTATGTAATCTTGCATAACAGATACATTTGCTCTCTGCACAAATCCCCTGGATCCTTAAAGAGGATAGCTGAAAAAAGTTCATGAGGAAGTCCCACTTCCCAGCCATGCTCTATATCCCATACCTCTTGCTTTAACTGCCACATTTATTTGCACATTTTTCCCAAAAATCTTCCAGCAGAAGCTAAAGTGGTTGACTCTTTTCTTAAAAACCTAGTCTCCACCGCCACAGAATCAGAGAATAATTTAGGTTGGAAAAGAGCTCCAAGATAGTTGAATCCAACCATTTACCTGTCACCGCCATGTCCACCAGTAAACCAGATTCCATAACAAGTTCTTTCCATAATAATATTTTTTTTTTAAAAATGAGGAAATCTGTGAAGTGACTCAGATCTTTGAGAGATTGGCATTTTCTTAAGAAAAATCTTGAATGGGAAAACAGTCAAAAAATGAGAAACCAGGAGAAGGAAGTCAAGGGATTATGAAAATAACATGGTGAGTTTCTGGCACTTGATGGTTATTGCTGTGTTGAGGATATATTCACCTTTTCCTTCTTCCTGCTACAGTGAACCTAATTTCATTATGTTTATTGTGAATCTTCCAGAAATTATTTATGAAAGGTGAACTAACAGACTCAGTTGCATTTACACGCAGCCAGGTGGGTGAGCCTGGTTCCACTCTCCCCAGCTGAGGACTCACTCCTGGCTTCTTC
>VZTB01010295.1:551266-562805 GCA_013397245.1 Thryothorus ludovicianus | reverse complement strand
CTCACCTTCCCTTCCCTTCCCTTCCCTGAACTTCCCTGAACTTCCCTGAACTTCCCTGAACTTCCCTTCCCTGAACTTCCCTTCCCTGAACTTCCCTTCCCCATCTCACCTTCCCTGCATCACATCTTTGTGCATGAACAGCAAAACAACCCTGCTTTGCAATCAGCTCACCTGTGAATGAGTAAATTGGGAGGTTTCTCTTCATCACTTTAGGTACAGGTTTACTGAAAAATTTATCTCTGACCACAGGTCAGGGCTGAGGCCTCCCAGGTGGGAGAAACCATCCACTAATCTGAATTTGTCAGAGCAGAGCTCTCTGGTTGCTTTTATAGCTGGGGAGGACAAAGTAATGACTTTTTATTTTTATTTTAGTATAAGCAGGCAAATATATTGAATAAAATTGGGTTTCTCAAACAGTGCTGGTGAATGAGTTTTTCTATGCTGTTACAGGAGCTGAAACTGTCAAGCATTAATTCAGAGCTAATATTTTGAAGCAGGAGGTTTTTCAAACTGAGCTGTATTGCTTGAAAGTCAAACTTAACCCCCTGAGATTTAATTTTCCTTTTTTTTTTCCTTCTTTTTCTTTTTCCTTCTTTTTCTTTTTCCATTTTTCCATTTTTCCATTTTTCCATTTTTCTTTTTCTTTTTCTTTTTCTTTTTCTTTTTCTTTTTCTTTTTCTTTTTCTTTTTCTTTTTCTTTTTCTTTTTCTTTTTCTTTTTCTTTTTCTTTTTCTTTTTCTTTTTCTTTTTCTTTTTCTTTTTCTTTTTCTTTTTCTTTTTCTTTTTCTTTATTCAGTCTTTGCTTTTCCTTTTCCTTTCCTTTTCTTTTTTCCCTTTTCTTTCTCCTTTTTTCCTTCTCCTTCTCTGGTTTCTAAAATTCTAAAAGGAGTATAAGTTCTTTAACACCCACAGACTGACACACCTCAAAAAAGTGTTTTTATCATTTGTGTTGATTAAAACTGTAAGGATAGGATGAATAAATATATATGACGTTTTGAAGAAAAGTATGAAAAAATATTCCAAAAGTCAAGCAGAAGTTTTCAACAATTCCCAACAGTTTTGGAGCTATGGGAGTTATTTTATATTTTTTCCCTCAACTCAGTTCATCATCTCTTGTCTGAACTGTAACTTTTAGAAGTTTCAAAAGCCATAATAAAAAAGCTCAGACAGAACTTGGTAGAAGATAGACTACAAACGTTCTCCAACACCTTCATGGAAAAATCCAGTTTGGTGAACCCTGTGTGTTACAAACCATCCTCACCTTCCAACCACAGCACTGATGGAAGCCTCACAAGAGGTTTTTTAAAAAAAAACCAAAACCAAAATATCCACAAAAAATTCCAAACCAATCAACCCACCAAAAAAAAATAATCAATTTTTTTCTATTGTTTTTTAAATCATCTTTAAAATATCTTTTTTCCTAGCTATTGCTCTTTGTGTTGAAGTTGATGATAATGAAGAATTTAAGCATGTGCTTAACTTCAAAAATTTGAAAGTTTCACTGACAGGTCACAAAGTCAACACTTATGAGAAGAAGTAACCCATGCTCCTGGACAGAGACTACTTCTAGCAAGGGCAAACCTGATTTTGATAGAAAGAAAGAGGTAAATTTACAGCAACAACAACAAAAAATGTGATCTGAAGAAACTGAACATTGGTCCAAGATGATGTTTTATGTGACCACTCTAAAAGTGAGACTATGGTCACACATTTCAAAGAAAAAGAAAAATGAAATGAAGAAATAAAAGTCTTCAAATATCCAGGAAACTCTGTTTTGCTTTCTGAGAATGAGTGATTAAAATATTTGACTAAATAACTGATGTGATTTTCTTTGATATGGCATTATTGTGTCCTTACTATTTGAATTTCTTGTTTTACAGGAGAGTCTGAAGGATAAATTAGTAAAAATTATAAAGACAAAAGCTCTGTATAAGTGTAGTTAAGAGACTTCCATTTGAGGAAATACACTTTCCTTCCTCTGCTGTTGTCTATTCTTGTTCTTTTTTGAAATCTCTTTAGAAAAATCAAACTAAAATTTATGATTAAAAGAGAGTTGTATGCATGATTTATCTATTATGATGGGAGTCCATCCAATTTGTTTCTGTATAATCACCAAATATATGTTTATTTTCTGAAATGGATTGTTTACTAACATGATAATTTTTTTTTTTTGGTCACAATTATATTCTAGGTGGATAAAGACAAAAAAAGGGATGTGCACACTGAGTATTTCTTGTTTCAAAGGGTACCAAAAGGAAACAGTTCATACCAAGAAATGTGTCATACAGACTGTTTCACCTCCAGTGTTTGTGATTAGGGTTCTAATGCTGTGCTGCTTTTAGGCGTGACAATTGCATTTCTACATTGAAGAGACTTTAGTCAATGAGGAGAGAAAAAAAAACCAACAAAAAACAACAAACCACCAACAAAATAGCCTGATTATTTAACAAGAGAAAAATGAAAATAATCAGCTCCATCTCCAGAAAGAGAAAAGGTACACAGGCAAACACAGCCTTCTACTGGAAATGCAAGTTTTTATTATTACTATTATTATTTTTAAATAACAAACAAAACAGCAAGCCATTTCTTCATCATAAAAAACTGACTTTGATCCCCAGCACAGTCATTGAGTGGAAAATTGAACTACACTATAATTGCTTTCCCTGTGACCGATAAAGTGGTGTAACAAATTTTGTGTTTGAATGATAAAATCAGCAATTGGCCCCCAGCAATTCCTTCGACCATTCCTCCAAGGACACCAGCGTCCCATCAGGCTCCAGGGCTAGAGCAAAGGCTGAGGAACTGTAAACCTACTCCAAGTTGTTGCTGTTGGAGATTTGCTTTCTCTCATGCTGCTCTTCTTTTGGTTTTTTTGTTTTGTTTTTTTTTTAATAGACTGCTGTATGAAAATCTTTTATGTATTTCTTTGCTTGATTTTAAAATGACTGGGCTAAGTACTTCTAGATCACCCAAAAAAAAATAAAAATAAAATCAAAGAATCAGATAGAAGCTTATTGTAGCTATATGAACTAAAACTATCCCAAATAAAATATATTTTACTGCAGAGTAATATCTGGTTAGAAGGAGAAAATTGTTTTCCTCCTAAGTACAGAGAAGTCCCAGAGCTTGTAGATGCAAAAAACCTGTGAAAAAAATTTCCTCCCAATGAAGGGAGGAGGGTTTTATTTTAGAGCCATTTTGATGAGGTTTTAAGGTAAGAAGTAAATCTTTATCTCTTAATCACTGGAGTTGCAATTAAAGGAGTTAGAAAGAAATAGAAAATTTAGATGCAAAGAAGCATTTATATTTAACTCTATTTATTTGCGAGTTTAATTAAAGAAAAGAAAGTGTGAACTGAGTGTTATTTAAATTCACTCTTTAAGCTGATTATAGACTTGGAAACCTCACATTAGTTCCCTATTTTAAAAGTTATTCCTCTTTGTTTACTTTTCTTACACGGCAAATAGGATTTTTAGTGGAAATCTCCAAAGGTGCCTTTAGTTCTCTCTCAGAAATTCCCAGGAGCTCCACCCCAGGTGGTGCTTTGCTGGGTAGTTCCCAACAACCTCTGCAGGTCTGGGTGTCCTGGAAGGAATGAATTTCACTTTCTCCTGGCACAGTCACCCTAATTTATAACCACCCACCCTCTTGCAACTGTGTGAGTAGGTGGGAACCGAATAAATTCTTTCCTTTCTTTCTCCCTCCCTGTCATTCCATGGATTTTTAAGATGTTTTTATATCTCCTGCTATTTTTATACTTTACCCATCCCTAATGGAAGTGCCAGGCTGCTACCTCAGGTGAACTAAAGGTGTAGAGGTGAGTGCTCAGCTGGTGGAAACTGTCACTGCTTCTTGTTTCCTTGGTGACAACAGAGATGCAATATCCCTTTCCTCATTTGCCTCAGTTTAGGTCATAGCCTGGATTATTTAACATTCCTACTGTTAAGATAAAATAACGATCAGGAAGCCACCTTGAGATTTAATGTGTGATGTCTTCACTTTGAAATAAAGAAATTAATGCCAACGATTAATGCAAATTAATGCAAACAACGCACATGACTTGTGCCATGTCCTGCTGTTTTTATGTCCCTTGCTGTCATTTCACTGATATGGTTTACAACATAACATACAAACAGTTTTAATGGTAGAACTGGTGGTAGACAGGAGGGTAGATGGCAACAGGAGAAACATGGGAATGAGCAATCAGATTCATAATCTGAGACTGAGTTGTTGTGAAAAGTTAAAAAAAACCCACAAACAATTTAGAAAAATCTGTAGCCCTAGTCAGATGATAAATATGAGCTTTAAAAGGATTAAAATTTTAAATTCTGACTATATTTATAATAGCTAATCAAATGGTTATGGGCCACGGGAACAAGGACCAAATATTGTAATTGTCCAGGTGAAACATTTTTAGTATTGCCCTGGATGATGTCCTGACACAGTCTGGGACTTGCCAAGGTCCAGAGACCATTCCCAATAGGTATTTTGGATGCAGTCACACAGTTTTGGAGGTCCAATTAAATACTGTGGACATAGACCATCCTACACCACCTGGCCAAGTGAGAAAGTGACCTGACACTGTTTAATATATTAATACAGAACTGATTGTTCCTCACATTTATTAATACAGAAATAATTATTGTTCCACATCACTTGCACAGGCAGGGTATAGGAGGGAGCCTCCTTCCTTATCAAAAGCAAATTTTCTGGGATCTGTGAAGGGTGGCTCCTGCTCTGCTCTACTGATTTTACAGTGTATTTGGCTGACCACCAAGAGAGATCCATGATATTTTAAAGGTCTTTGGGAAAAAAAAAAACATTGCCTAAAATCCAATTATCTCACTGATCTGGGGTTAGATATGCACCCTTCCCACAGCTGATGTGTCAAGGTGAAAGGCGTGTTAATCATCAGGGAAAGGAGAGACTGCAGCCAGTCTCCATCAATGGGATCTGGGAGTGGAAATGTCTTGGGCTGGCTCTGGGGGGGTGGGATTTGCCCTGTGGAGCTGTGAGTGCAGATATGTGGAGCCAAGCCATGCCCTCCCTCCTGCCACGCGTAGCTGCAGGGATGTGGAGCAGTTTTGTGCTGCTGTTGGGTGTCCTGTGGTGCTCCTTGGTGCTCAGTGACAGCTGACAGGGCAGAGGCACCGGGTACATATGGATCCATCCCACACACCTCGTCCCATTTCTTTCTCCCCATACAGAAGACAAGATGTTTACCTGTCACACACATGCAGACCACTTATTAAACCTTGTGTCATCAACAAGAAAGGATCATAAAATCAGACTTTTATCACCTATAGAATCCTTTGAATCATTTACCTTTCCACGTTGGCATTCCCTTTTCCCACTACATCGTTTAAGTCTTCCTCTGACTCAATGAGAACTCTTCAAAAAGTGGGAAGCATCTCCTGTGGGCCACTGGGCACCACAGCAAACTGGGGAATTATGGAACAGGAGGAGGTTTGTGGCACAACAGCCACAAATGGTTCACACAGTTGAGATTTTGAAGAGAAACTGTGCATCTTGCCCAGCACACGTGGATCAACAATACCACCTTTGTCTGCTCATTAGAGGAACATAGTGAAGAAATAGCCAATATAAATCTCTGGTATAAATAGTGACATCTATTTTTACCTTTATTTGTGAAATCAATAATAAAACCAACTGCCACTGTGTACTGCTATGCTGGCCATGTGTGTTGCTCTGTAGAAATGCTTGTTCCTCTGAATGGATTTGAGACACAAAGTTATGTGGGATCAACCCAGCTGGGTATCCCTGTGGGGAAGCACAGCCTGTGAACCATATCCCATGTGAAAGGCTCTTCTGTGAACTTTGGAAATCTGTAGTTAAATGGAATGTCTCAGGTTGATCTGTGTAGGCTCCTGCTGCTGCTTTGTGAGGTAGGACAGAGAGAGTCCATCTTTAAGCGTGACAGTGGCACTGTCCCACTCTCCTTTGGGCAGGATGGGTGCAAGCTGTGGCAGCCACTTCCACAGTCTGATTTAATTCCTGGCTGCTTTGGGCAGTCCTGATTTGAACTATTGCAAGCACAATTAGATGGAATCAGAAAACACTGCAGGTGTTAACTTTGCAGAGCAGGCTTGTACAAAAAACACATTGGAGGATTTTATGTATTGATTAAGTGGAGTAATATTAATATATCTTTTGCCTCCAGTCAGTTTCCCTCTCTTCAGAACATCCCCAGTTGGGATCCAAGATATTTTCCCTTATTCCAGCTGAATAATAATGCCATAAACTTTGGTGTTACTGTTTGACCTGTGCCTCTTCTTTCTCCTGTATTTTATTTTATTCTATTTATTTTGTTTTATCTAGTTCTCTAGAGATAACAATTCCACTGGTTTCTTTCCATCCTCCCTCTCACGTGTCCTCCCATCCCACCACTGACGCAGTGACTGATGGTAGGCAGCTCTGTCTCCCTTGACCTCGTCAACATCAGAAAGCATTTTCAAATCTCAGTCATCTCTGACAGCCTTTGAGCAGAGAAATGAGACAGTCTCCCTGACACAAAGGCTTCTGGCCTGGGGTAAAAAAACTCCTTTTGAAACAACAACAACAAAAAAAAATATTCCCCCCAACCACACAGCTTTTCATTCATCTTGCTCTGCAGCCCCTCTACACCGTATTCGCTTTCAGGGACTACGGTTTTTCTGTTTATTGTTGGCCAGCCACCACACCTAAGATATTTTGCTGTTCTGTTCTGCAGTTTTGCAGGAAAGAAAGGCACCAGTTTTTACACAGAACAATTGCAATGCCTGGCTCTGTGTTGGTAATTGGCCCTAGGGTTGGTTTCAAAGGTTGCTTCTGCACAGAGAGACTGATATCCTGAAAAAGCATGGGAGGTTTTGCTGGAGTAGAACATGCAGATTTCTTTTAGATGGAGGAAATGAGGCACTGGAAGGGTTGTGAACTGATCAAATCTCTTTCCAGCCTACTATTTCTGTTTTGTGAGATCATGTGGAGTCATATGTTTACAAGTCTCTTGTAAACATACTAACACTCCTGGACCTCAGGACAACACCTACAGTCAAGTTAATGTCCTACTTTTCCTTTTTCCACTCACTCTAATGGAAAGCTGCTTGCCTGGATGCAAAATTCATCACTTAGCATTCCAAAATATACCCCTATGAATTTCATTGTTGTTGATGCCTGGCTTCATAGACATGGAAATTATGGGCACACCAGTAGGGAGGGGAAGGCAAGTGAATGTATTAAGTCTCTCAATGCTGGCTAAGATGGGACAGCTCAGTTGTTGATTCCCACAGCCCCCAACCTCCTGCAGTAATGTGGAACTATTGTTTCATGCTTTTTATCAAAACAGACATGTTTGCTGGGGTTTTGCATCTTGCCACATTGAAGGCACAGATGTTTTTGCTCGTAATGTGAAAGAATTTCCTTCTATTCTTCCCAAAAGTGCTCCGTGAAGACTTGTGCTGCTTCTCAGGCCTTCTGCTGGTCTGTCTCCACTCACAAATACACCCAGGCTTTGCATTTGAAGAGTTTAGGCAGTCATCAGCACCCCAAAGCAGCCCAAATTGAAGGGGGAATCTGAATATTTCACAGTAAGAGAGCAGCCCCTCGATGTTCTTTCTGTTGCACCAATTGTTTATGACAAGAGCACCGAGGGAAAATAACGTGATCCTGATTCCTTATGTTTTCATCGTGTTGGGCTCAGATCCATTCTGATAAGACCAACAACAGCCTTTGACTCCATTCTTAATCCAGTCAGACTGTTGGGGAGCAAAGCCAGGGGGTTGAAGCAGGGGGAAGGCACTCCTGGCACGCTCTGATCCCCAGCTGTGACTCGTGAGTCCTTTCTCATTTACTGCTGCAGGCCTATCAAACTTGGGTGAACATCTACAGCTAAATGCCCAGAAAGACTTGCCCTCCTCAAGAATGTGCTTGTTTTTATTGCAAAAGAAGGAATCCTTGCTGAGGGAAGAATTGTAAAGTCCTACTCAAAATGAACTGGGAAATTTGTGCCACAGACGGGACCAATCAGACTTTCCTTGTCAATGTTTCTGGTTTTCATCATGGAATAATAAATAATAATTATTACAAAGTCCCCCTTGGTGGTTTGCTTTTTTTTTCCCCTCCTTCTCCCTCTTCCCATTTGTCATAAAGGAAGATTATCAATATTTATGGATCTTGTATTGTTAATGGCAAGTTTGGATCTTGATTCATAGAGCTGGATCAACCTTTGTTTCTGGCACTGTTTTCATGGAACATTAAGTACCAAGATTTCCAGATAAGTGCTTGTAAAATAGAAATAAAATAAATAAACATTAGTTCAGCTGCAATAGCATGATTTTCACAAGTTCAAAACTTTATCTGATAAAGAAAAGAAAACTCAGTTTAACGTCAAACACTAGGAGATTTTTTCTCTTGTCTAAAGTAGAAAAATAGTAAAAAAGAGGAAGAAAAAAATTCTGAAAGTTTGAAAGGAACATTTTTTTGTTACACCTGAGTTTTGTTAATCAGCAAAAGTATATTTTTTATATAAAATGTGATTTCTTTTACCAACTAACCCCTCAAGAAAAAGACAAGGTCTTCTAAGAATTCCAAAGATTTAGTTTTAGAAGAAATCTTTGGGCATACAAACTCATCTTTGTATTTTTATTGAGAACTTTCCTCTTCTGTCTGGAATTCTGATAGCAAAGAAAATTCCAGTGGCCAAACAACCAGAAGTTACTTGTCAGGTATTTACAACTTCACATTTTCATCATTCCTTGATGAGAAGATTGTTTACTTACTTATTTTTCAGTTGTTCTCCTTTCAGGACCTAAAAAACCCAGTGAGTGCTTCAAGACAACTTTCAGCAGGTGTTCAATGTCTTTATTCCTGTGTCTTTTCCTGGGATCATTCTTTCAGATGAGAACTTTTTTATTTTATTGTAGCTTCAAAGAAGGATGGTAGGCACATTCACTCTTCAACTCAAATAAGTGAATATCTTCATTAAATTAATTATATTCTGAGGGAGTCTATCAAAATGGCGTCCAATCTGGAATTCTTACAATCCTAATATCATCTGATTTACAAAAAAAAAAAAAGAAGAAAAGAAAAAAGAAAAATTGTAGGTATGTGATACCACATCCCATTCCTCGAAATGTTCAAAACCAAGTTGGATGGGGTTGGAACAACCCAGTTTAGTGGAAAGTGTCCATGGCAGGGGGTCAGAATGTGATGATTGTTAGGGTTTTTTCCCACCTAAACCATTCCATGATGTTATGATGGTCTATCAAAAAATGTCTGTGGGATAGGTAAATCCAATATTTTTGATTGAAGATGTCTAAGGAAGGATTCCCCTCCTCTCCCCACAATCCTCCTGCTTAGGTGGTTCTCAATTAACTGATGCAATTATTATAATTTTGGGCTGGATTAGTAGCTGTTGTTGTTATTTCGAGAGTAAACTCCCTCCCTCAGCAGGAGTCACCTATGTGCAAGGTTATTTACCTGAGCCACAAATGACAGCAAACAGCATTAAGCTAGAGCTGATTTCCTCTTTCCTTCATGTTTCTGCTTACTGAAGAATTTTTACTCTGGGGGAAGAGAAAAAAGACAAACACATGGTCCTCTTCTAACAGTCCAGGCAAAGAAGCCAATGCAGAACAGCAACTAGGGGATGATTTATTGATCAAACTTCATTCTCTGAGCAGTATTTAGCATCCATGCACTAATAAAAAGAAACAGACAGCTCTGCTGGCTCCTCAAATCCTGGCACTTGCTGTTAATTCGTCTGAATACATTACCTGAATCAAACACATAAGGCTGCTCTTGGCTTTGTCCCATTTTGAGCCTCAAGGTATGATTTCCATGGACCAGCACTGAAAAATACCTAAATATTTCTCCCTGCTGCCATCTCTGTAGCCACTCCCAGTAGTTGAATCACAGTGTCTTGACTGTATTAGGCTCCAGGGGGTAAGCTTGTTTAGTAATAGCCCTGACCTTTTCCTGGTGTTGTCATTCCAAATGACATTTATGGCATAAACAAGCAGTGACACAAAACTGACAGGCCAAGTTGCCATCTGAGAGAAGAATCAGAAACAGAAAGAAAAAGCCTTGTAAAAGCACTACCTAAATTAAAAAACAGAACAAAACAAAACTAAATCTCCCTTCAGCTTCCAAGCATTCCTCCTTTAACTGGCAGAAATTGTTTTACTGCTTGATAAAGCTTTTACAGCCCTTACCTTCCACAAAGCAACATTATTTTGATTGTGAAATTAGGATTTAATAATTCTGTTATTTAAAATGTTGTTGGATATAATTTTTCAGGATTAATTTTGGTATAATTTAAAAAAATTAAAACTGGCCCACAAACACAAATGGAAAGTTAATTCTCCATACTTTATCTACCTATGGGTGCCTCATTAATGCTTATCTGTCTCTGATTTGTAAAAAGAGATAAGTCAATGCATAGTCTGAGCCATCCACCTTTGCATGAGAAGAATCTCTTTGGGGTGCTCCATCTCTAAATCAACTATGCAAGAAGTTGGGATGACTAGTTCAGACAGTGTATCTGAATTGCAGGTATTTAAAGTTAGAAGAGATTAATCTTATCCCATATCACCCTGCTGCCTGCATTCACAACTTGCAAAGGATCATAAGAATATTTACTAGATAATGGTCATGATTTCTAAGAGCTTCTGTTAATATCTTGGTTGGGGGTTGGTGTGGGATGATGGTATATTAGAGCTAAGGGATTTTCTGTGGATCCAGGGAAGGAGAAATTCCATTAATTTCTCTAGGATTCCCCCTCCCAAAGAGAACGTCTGTCAGAAATCAGTGCTAATGACACCATCTTGTGTTGCAGGGCTTTTTGGAGCTCATTCTGAGACAACACGACCTTTTCCAGGAATGCTGAAATATGACAATATTGATGCTTCCTGCAAAATGAGAGGAGTGAGGTTCCATGTCTGCTGAGTTTTATTGTTCTGCTCAGATGACAGAACTCAATCTGTCAGCACTGAGCTCAGCCAGGCAAGTGGGTGGGAGTGCAGGAGGAGGAGGGTGGCAAATGCTGGAGGTTTCTGGATAAACTATTTATAGGCACAATGTAAAACATGCTCCGTGTGCACTACACCAGGTGGATCTGCCAGAGATCCTGGACTGTGGATTTATCTTGCTGATTATAAAGGAACCTGCTTCCTTTATCGTGTGTCCCATGACCAGCACTCCTCACACTGGGTCTCCCTCCAGGTTGGTGGCACATGGCAATTTTCCATGTTTGCAGGAATGCCATCCATGTCCATCCACATCATATCACAAATCTTCCCAGTCATCCCTCCAAGCAGCCACTTCTTTGCAAAGGAATGCTGGCTTTCCTTCCCAAAAATGAGCTGCCTCCTGAAGAACCACACTCGTTTATCTCCTTATCCATGTGATAGGATGGTCTATCATTTAAAATTCTAAAACTAATTGAAGCTTATTTTTTTTTTTTTCCATGGAGAGGGTAGGGGATGAAGTAATATGTCATTAATTGAAAACCACCAGAGGGACAGCAAAACAAATACCATCT